>CALYDF020003731.1:0-27229 GCA_944474145.2 Dicrocoelium dendriticum
AAAGTTCGTTCTCCATCTTAAGTCGACCGTTAAGTCTCCATTGTTGCTTCATTGAAGTTACTGGACACATCACGGATACATTTATACCTCTTGCCTCGCATGTCAAGTCATTTTCTGGAATATACCGATAATCGGAGTCCTTGCGGCCGCGTTACTGCTGCAGTTCGAACCTTATCGCTTTACCCCCTAGGCTGTACTGAGCGTTAATGGATTCGGATAACGGTTGTAGACCTCCAGTTAGTTTACTTGATAGTCCAAATTAAACTCCGTTTGTAGTACATATTAGAAAGCTGTTACGTAACCCGTGTATCTTTATTTGGTCTTTTGTAAAATCTCAGTTACTATCACTATGATAATGAAGTACTGCTTTAGTTATTATGTGATAGACGGAAACTCTCTCTTCGCTTATACCCGTCTTGCGCAGCGCAATCTGCTTTGTCATGTTCGATACATTTGTTCAGTAAACATTTGCCCAGCTTTCAGAATCGTCCTCTGGTAACTACTCTAAATTTTTCGGTGAATGTCCACCGGTTAAGTACTTGATGGAACCCTCGATATCCAAACCAGACTATAGATATAATAAAATTTAAATCAGGATACAAATCAGTTTCCTTCGTGTAAGTGTAAAATTTACACAGTTTTGAACTGTGAATCAAGCTGCGGATGACATCAGTCGATCGGTTTCTATCACCGAAGTGCGACACCATAAATAATTATAATAATTAGTTGAGGGTTCGTCTTAGAGAAGTCAGCTAGTTTTCCGCAGATTCAGAAAGCCGCCAGAGAGCGGTTTGATCCTGTTGGTATTCGTTATTAATGCGCATTTCATCGTACCTGTGGCTTCTTGATACTAGCGACACTAGACAGGGACTTATTTTCACTAGACGACGAGTGGCATCGGCGCATCATCATGAGTTACAAGCCACCTGAGATTTAGGTCGACTCGTTCTCCACCGCCATGCATTCGAGAATGCAGTAAAGATCAAACTCTTCCCATACAGTTACGTTTTCGCTTATCAGCATCTATGTGAGACGTAGCTTCTAGAAGCTGAGGAAATGTAACTTGTTGACTGGTGGCGCAAACCGCTGGTGCTTAGATCCCATGGGTTTCGTTTCTTGCTGGAGCTGAGGGCTGCGCACCACTTATTGGTCCTAAAAGGGAGAAACAACCGTCTACTATTTTTCTGGAATTGCCATTGTCCCGCTGGACCGTATACAAAAGCGCACCTATCCTATCTGACGCGTTTGGACTTACACCGGTTCTAAGTTATGTTTGCTCGTTCTATGGGTTTTCATTTACCACTCACACTCAATTAATTGGGAAGTCAAGCAGTTGTGGATGCTGCTATAACTCTCGCAGTCTCCTACTAGCTTTTTGTAAACATTGAACCACTCAGAAAGATAATACAAGCCTGAAAGCAGTATCGCTTCACACAATGGACCACTTTTATCATCAATCAATTGGTTTTGCTTTACTAAGTGTTTCTTCGCCACCCTATCTCTATCCTACGTCGAAATTCGTCGAATCAATTTCTAGCAGCTGACAGTCGTCTCAGAGTGAAATTCAATCCCAGCTGTGCTTACTCTTATCTCAACCTGCTGAATTGAAAATAACTGCATAGGCAACACGCATAAGTGTCTCATCGAGTTTCCTCAACTGTTGTAAGCAAATTTTTGCGATACCCGCTTCCTCGGCATGGGATACGCACGCACACCGTCACCAAGAACATGGTCTGTTATAAAATTGCTCGACCAGAAAGGTGGTTGGTGAAACCAAAAGCATACGAGTCAGTTCGTCTGAAAGACTTATGAATTCTACGTGTTCATGTACTGCGCCCTGACATAGCAAGTAAGCTTACTGTTACGCCTGGGCGTTTTCGGACATAAATTTGAGTTTGGTTATTGAAATAAGTCGCATTTTACTTCCCTGAAGCAGGCGCTCCTCAGCATATTTTTAAACAATACTCATAACAAATTTAGAGACGTCGAGTAGTCAAGTTTGTTACCTTAACTTAATAAATCAACGCATGAGTCCGTTACTCCCCCATGGGTAGACGAAGTGCGAGGTCTAACTTGATGAACTATTTGTTTCCCGTCTTAAGTCATGTAAAGATTTGTTAATGGTTAAACGTTAATAAAGTCAGATTTGGCAGCTTTTACAGTCAACTGTCCACCTTCAGATTTGCTCATATCTGCACATCCAGTTTGGGATTACTCAGCTACTTTCGTCAACAATAGCGGGCAGTGGGGTTTTCTGTCAGTCAAGTTGAGGATAGGTGATCTTCATTAGCATTCACTCCTTAGCTTCCAGTAAGTTAATGCTATTGCGTCCAAGTCCAAAGTACATTTCAGGCACCGCGACTGGCTGTCCGATCAAACCGATCACGAATTGTGGTCACGCTTTCTGTTGAATTTTGTCGCGTTTGTCACAAACATTCAATACTGTCACCTGCAGCCGATGGGGTATACGCTTGTTACCGAAGACCTGAATGTGTTACTTCACCACAGCATGAAGGTAGCGGTTTATACAATGACATCCTCCACGGTCTCAAAACTGTCCTCCTGCTGTTCTATGACTTAATAAAAGTCATCGATACTGCTTTCGGTCCAACAGTAGTGCAAGTGACTACTAATGCATGCCAACATCACGCCGTACTCCGAACTACATGCTTAGTATGGAGATGTTTTGCTCTCAGGCTTGGCATCATCATTAGTGGAGCATTCAGTGCCAAGCTCTTAGAGCACCATAGGTTATCTCTTGATATAAGTGCTTACTAATAGGGTTCTTCATAGAACGCCAGTTTATGATGCTCATTGGGTAGGGCGTTTCAGCGCACCAAGCACTGCTGACAGTAGGCCAGTGCCATCCGAACCTATGTTCGACTGATTTAGGCCTATCGAATAATCCGAGATAGAAGTGGCTATTAAACGCAAATCGAACACGACAGCGCGACCTATTATCCTGAGTATCTGCCCGCTCGTGATCATCTTTTATGTACCTAAACATTAACTTCTTTACACATAGGCGAAAACAGACCGTTAGCTTTCTTTCCGGTTGTTTTACATATTCTACACGAAGTGGTCACCGGTCACTTTTGAATTATCTCCTCCTTAACCTTTTTTCAATTTGATTTTCTGAGGGGCGATGGAAGCCTCTTAACCATTGCGTAGCGTACACTGAATAGTTCACTCGGAAACAAGAAGGTGTATGATTGCCTCTCTGTATGTTGCAACGGTGCCCCTTGCTGAGGCTGATGTTGCATACATGATGCTTCTTCACCGCAGGTGGGCTAAACCAACTTACACTTAAACTAGGTCTTTTTAATGTGGATAAAATTCATTACATGTTATTTGGTTTGTTCTGCGTACCTGATAATCTTTTCCTTACTTGCACACGTCACTCACGCAAACTGTGGTAAACTTTCGTAATTTTATCGCGTGGTATTTTTTAACTAACTTTCGGACATGTTGTACCTATCACGGATTCACTTATGACCAATTTCTTCTATATGATCATTTAGCGAGTATTTATGTCGTCGTATGCGTTTAATTTAATCGATATCGGCATTTCGAATGATTGGCTGTTGTTTGACATCCCATGTGTGGCTGCGCTTGATGGGCATGTTGACAAGGTGCCTACCTGTCTATTACCCACTACCTCGTCCATACTGGCTCCAGGAGACAGTTGGTCGTTGCTGGAGGGGACGGGGTGCACGGTCCTTTTGGTCGTGTTAGGCTCGAAGAGTGGTTCCATGCATTCAGTTTGGAGCGGACTACGGTCCAGCCACCGCATTGTGTGTACTTGATTCCCCAAATACAGCGTGCTTGTGTTTGTCTGTGAAGGAGTGTGGGCCGGCTCTGTCGATGAAACGTGGCTCCCATCCGCATGCCTCCCGGTCTTATTCCTTCGGGTTTACACTGGATATGGGGTGTGTGGTTGGAGCTGTGGGTGGTGCAGCGCAAGCCATCCATGGTCCCTCTGTAGGCGCAGACGTCCTGTGGCTGACCACAGTGACAGGCAAATCCGAAACCGGATGCCGCCAACCATGTTGCAACGGCATTTAGCACGGTTTCGCATTACGCGGTTGTACTTGCGGTCATTCTCTACGCACACATCCGCTGCTAGCTCGTTATCTTACTTGGATGCGCACGAATTGCGAGTTGTTTTTACAAAGAAACAAGAATAAGATGTTGCTGCGCAGTTAATAAAGTTGGCCCGATGTCAACTCTACTCTTCATAATGGTAATGATCTGTTACTGTCGATCGAGGGAAGACTCGGATTCGACGGCTAGAATTTAGGTGCTGTTTGCGAATGAAAAGGTACTTTAACAACACTGAAAATATGTATGCTAGTGGAGGCGCACATTTCCTATCGTTTGAGATCGAAAAATTCCGTGTGTAAATACCGACAAAATTACGCAGGCAGTAGTTGCTGCGCACAGAAACGTTGGATCCAGTTTCCCATAAAACTATACCATCGAATCTATAAAGTAGCTTTGGGTAGTCGATTATTGCATGTTATTACTGGAAGGGAATCCAAATAGGGAGGTCTCTCAACTTCCTTCTACAAATTGTATGTCGATAATTGTTACCGTCAAATCGGCCGTGGATTCAAGCAACGCGTAAGACTCCCGGATCAATTCAGAATTTAAGACCAGAAGTGTGTTACTGTGCTATTTTACAAGGAGTTAGGGCAACAAAGTACATAATGACCTTGACAGTCTCCACCAAAAATGTACAGTAGTGCTGTTCTCAACTTAAAACCGGACGTCCAAACAAGGCCAAATGCGGGCAACTATTAACTTAAGTTTAAACATTTACACGACCGACTAAGCATTCACTCAGATGCAATTTGAAGCAAAACGATCGGTCAAACGGTAAAATATCAACTTTTGTGAGTCAGTCACAGTCAGAAACAAGGGAATATCTAGGGACTTGGGACAAGCTTCGGTGGAAGCCGACAGACTCATTTTTCCCTAACAATGATACTATCGTTTTCGGTGCTTCGAGGATGCAAGTTGAGCTGTTGGTGCGTCAACTTACTAGCGGCTAACTTAAAGGTCGCCTGTGACTTCGAGGCAGTTAAATGTCTGCCGTACCTGGGCATTATCATCAGCCAAAGAGATAGGACTTGTTAATTGACCCGTACACTGGAAGCCAACCTGATCTGTTCGGTATCTGCACCTTACCAGTTTCACATCGATGAGTCACAGGCGTGCAGTGGAGAAAGTTTTGCCCACTCATGCCGGACATGTTTGCTCGAATGATTATCTGCCTGAGAAGGTAGAGACTTCTACTAGAACGCTGATGGGAAACGGTCACTCTAGACGCTAAGTCGAGAAGCACAGTCGGATTAGACCGCCGAAACAAACGGTGTTGGCATCACCAAACGTATACGTTGAACTTTCACTTAACACCAGAAAGACCGCTCCGCCGTTATACCTAGAACGCCCGGGACCAGTCAAAATGACCGCACTGCCATATTTTGTATCCCAACTTTCAGTTAAGAATTTTTCACGGCATTTATTAAAAAGTAATGTATAGAACATACATGTAACAGAAAAATGATTGTGTTAAGGTTTAGATTTTTCAAAAATTGTAAACACATCCGGATACCTAATACAATTTGCAATTGAAGCAAGTGATAACTCGCTCAATCTGTCCACATGAGCTGCAAACTATTTTTTCACAAACAGAGCACTTGTTATGTGATTTGTTACCTTTACAGTAACCAATCTGACACTGCCGACGTTTAATGTTCACACGAATTCCCGACTCCGCTGAGTTGTTCGTCGTAATTCTCGTCGTCACATACATTGTGTAATGTATACATGTAAGCAGTTCTTCCGAAAGATCCACCAGATACGAACGGCGAGATATTTTGGTTCCGCAAACACTGTTATAAATTAGCCAGGAATTTATGCCATCTAAATACAGTACGTTGAAAAAGACTTGGACTGGCCATCGTCGAGATGATGACTTCATAGTGAGTGCTCTTGTTATTTGGTCGAGTACATCCACACCATACTTTGTGGAGTTGTAAAACAACACAGTCTCGGTTTTCTTCTTTCCAGAGTGTTGAACGGAAGAGTTACTATGCAGGGAACTGAAAACCAAAACAATATGATTCCTTCCACACTGGTAGGATGTTAATGTATGCTTATTTTCATTCCTCATCATAAGCGAACTGAACAGCTCTCTATTTCTTTGCTTCAAAACCGATGGTACTTCCTTTCTATTAACTGGAATTGTTCCCACCATACTTGTGTTTTTCTTGGCCAGCATTTCTCCTAATGCTGCCGATGTAAAGAAGTTGTCACATGTGACATTGTACCCCTTTCCAAATAATTGTGACACCAAGCGCAATACCACGCTCTTTGCAAGACTTTCTCCTCTTGACCGAGTTTCGTCCTTCCCGAGATATGGAAATCCATTAACGAGATACTTGCTGTCTACTTCTGCCAGCATCCAAAACTTGATACCGAACTTATCTGGTTTGTTGGGCATGTACTGAAGAAAACGACAACGGTTTTGGAGGGAAACAATTGCTCATCAACTGTGAGATTCTGCGCAGGCACATAGCATTGTTGAGAGTTGCGAATGAATGCATTCCACAATTCAGATACCAAAGCAAACTTATCAGTTAGCAGTCTTTCACATCGAGTAGTTCGCATGTCAAAACGGAGGAACCTCATTATTTCGTTGAAGCTTTTCTTGACAGTTGTCTCCCTGAAAATAGGCATTCCATATCTATCGCACCACATCATATTCAACGGCACGTTTTTCAGACCCATGAAGCCTCTGATGTAAAGTAGACCAATAATTGCACGCAGCTCTGAAAGACTTACACTGCACTGACAACTGACACCTAAAACTCTCTTGGCCTCAGCTTCAGTACATACTTGAATATGTTTCAGCATCTGGGGCGTGATTATGATGTCAAAAGTGCTCGACAGCTCACCGTATTTCACACATTTCTTAGC
Source organism: Dicrocoelium dendriticum (assembly GCA_944474145.2). Lineage (NCBI taxonomy): Eukaryota > Metazoa > Platyhelminthes > Trematoda > Plagiorchiida > Dicrocoeliidae > Dicrocoelium > Dicrocoelium dendriticum. Next base: position 6,985 of record CALYDF020003731.1, read on the forward strand.
ATAGGGAGTTGGTCCTGGTCTAGCCTTAAACATATTCTGTGATGGAATCCTACCAACAGTAAATGTTTCGAACTCCACTGCGATCCACGTGCTACCATCTTTCGATACGTGAAGCTCACCGGGAGATACCGAATCGGTTGATACACTCTCCCTAGGGTCCTCATATGGACTGTAATCATCGGACGTTTGACCATCAGACATGCTGTGATCTTCTGCTGACTTATGGAAAATGGAGTTCTCATCAACATCATAATCGTTTTCGTCTCCAGACTCGTTGTCATCGATGGTTGTAAGTTCTCGTAAAACCTCAAAGGCTGTTTTCCTCAGAAGTGCCATTGTGTACAAAAATGTCACTGGAATTTATCTGACTGAACGCACAATATCACAGTAAAATCGTAATTCGGCTCGTTTTCACTTCCGCTTTGACTGCTATAGTATACAACCGTCAGAAATGATAGTGGTGGCTAAAAATAAAAAGAGGAACCGGATTAGAGAGAAGCGGTCATTTTGACCGCTAACGGGCTTTCTAGGTAGTATGAACACAGCTACCTTCTTTCTCGAAAACTATAACAGATATGAAAACGAAAATTCACAGTAATGAAGAACGTCCAAAAATATTAAAAGTCACGAAATATCTTTGAAAAATGTCCATAAATGTAGAAAATATGCACATTTAAAAACGCTGAGCGGTCAAAATTACCGCTCCGGGCGTTCTATTGTTAAGGATGCTGAAACCCAGTACTTATTTGATATCGGGGCGGAAGTCAGCGTCATTCCCCACCGGTCCAGGTGAGACAACCGCTTCTTTATCGACAAGCCTAAGTGCAGCCAATGGCACATCCATTGCCCCCTAAGGTCATCGGTCGATTACCCTAGACCTATGTTTCGGCGCACGTTCCGCTGTGTATTCACTTTTGCTGCAGTCCCCTTTTCCATCATAGACATTAAGTTTCTCAGGCATTTCGACCATCTTGTCGATGCGAAACGCCACGTGATATTCGACACTGCAACGAACCTCTGCGTACCTGATATCACCGCCGATAACGCATCTATAACCCCGGTCTACGCATATCCCCAGACTTCCCCAGACTACGCCAACCTCTAATCCCAGTAATCTAAGCTCGTTTATCCAATGAACGCAGCCCTGCACGTAGCATCCAAACTCACGCACCACATTCGGACCTATGGTCCACCCGTCTCATGCTCATCATCATTATCAACAGCAGTACATCAGCCATTTGAACTGATGCTTCGTTGCCATACAACAATGAGGACCTATGAAATAAAGAATAAGAAGAGGGAGAGAAGGGGGACTTACTTGAAAACCTTAATGCCCTAGCAAACTTTCAGGGTCAAGGCGCCTACACCCTGTGTAGACAACATACCGTCACAAACAGCTGGCTATCGTACAAAGATAAGGCGACATCGGCGAGACAGCTTCCTTGCGGCTTTCACTGCCACGCGTCATAATCAGCCATTACCCCGCAGATAACTCACCACCAAACACACTTTAAACAGACAATCCAATTAGGAGACGGCAGCAGACGCGCCACTGGTGTCGGTTGCGAGCCATGTCCTGTAAAGTCTCGAGCCAAGCACAAGGCAAGTCACGTGGACACCAGCCCGGAAGGTGTGCCGGACCAACGTACCCAGTTTGGTCGTCCGTGACTTCATTTTTCGTTGCCAAGTCAACTTCTGTCCACCTCCAGCCTTGCGCCAACCTACACCTGGCAGACTAAACAAGGCCCTCCTAGGTAAGCGGTGACCAAGCATACGTAGCACGTGCCCGAGCCAATGCAACTTATTCAGTACTATCTGTTGTTCCAGGGAGCTAGCATGATTACCACCCCCAAGTACTCGTCAACGCACATCGTCGTTGCGGACACGCTGGTACCATCCGACATCAGCAATGCTTCGCAGACAACGATGATCAAAGACTTGAAGGTGCCTCAGATCTTCAGACCGAAGGAGCCAAGTCTCACTCCCATAGAGCAGAACGGCCCTCACTGTGGCCTTGTATACCCGGCCTTTCAGACGGAGGGAAACTCCCTTCTGTCGCCAAAGTTGACGCAGGTTCAAGAAGGTAGCTCTGGCCTTTGCAATGCGTGAGCTGACGTCAGTTTCTATGCGCCCATCTTTGCTGATGTAGCTGCCAAGATAAGTGAATTGATCAACCACCTCGAGTTCCTTGTTAGCAATGGGCAAGGGGTCATCAAGTGGCTGGTGATCCTGCAGCAACGCTTTGCACTTTAAAGGTGCGAACTGCATACCAAATAATGGAACCACTCTGGACAGGCTACTAAGTGTAGATTGTGCCGCCGAAGCATCGTCGAAAATCAAGACGATATCGTCCGCATAATCTAGATCAACTAATCTTTCACCAAGCAGCACTTCAAAGCCCACATCGTGAGATTCCGCAAGGGAACACTCCATGATAGAATCCACGAAGTAGTTGAACAAAAACGGAGAAATCGGACAACCATGACGAATGACACTTGTGGTCGGAAAGCTATCAGAGAGAACACCGTAGACTCTGACGCGGCCTGTAGTGTTCGAGTATATAGCACGAAGGATGCTCACATACTTCGTTGGAACACCTTTCCGCGCAGGTATTTCGAACAGAATCGATCGATCGACTGACTCGAACGCAATCTTGAAATCGAGGAACACAGCTATTGTCGATCTGCGGTATGCGTGGCGCTGCTCTAGCACCTGCCGCAAAGTGAATATATGGTCTATACAGCCACTTCCTGGGCGGAAACCGGCCTGCTCTTCCCTAATCCGGGATTCCCGTTCTGCAGTGAGGCGACGAACGAGAATCGAGGCCAGTAATTTTGTCACAACTGACGTTAGGCTAATACCCCTGTGGTTAGAACAGTCTGTGCGACTTCCCTTCTTGTATATTGCCACTTTACTTGATTCGCTCTAATAAGCCTGGACACTCTCTTTCTTCCAGATACGTTCGAATAAGGAGGTCAGTGCTTTGCAGAAGACCTCACCTCCATCCTTAAATAGTGCAGGTGGGTGGGAATCCGGGCCGGCGGCACGAAAACGATTGAAGACTGTGATCGCGTTCCGGACCTCGGCCTCTAACGGAGGCTCTAAACTTATCGTCCATGGCTCGTCCTGCATCACCTGAGTAGGTAGAGGTTCGGGAGCAGGGGGCCAGCTTAACTGATCTTGAAAGTGTTCCTCCCAACGAGCCATACGGCGCTCCTTATTGTGTGTCAGCGCATCCGCGCTGTCTCTGATTGTGTCACTGACACCTGGTTTTCTGAGACTAGTGGTGCGGATTAGTTGGAAGAGCTTGCGGTGATTGCCTACTGCTCCTGCCTCCTCCATTTCTTGAGCCGTACTGGTCCACCAGGCTTTTTTGTCAGCATGTAGGCTCCGCTTTAGTTCATGCCTAATAGTCAGTCTGGTCAAGTGTGTTCAGAGCCAGCCTGGAGGTGTCTTCTAGATTCCAACTGGTTCACCGACCTCTCGGATATTCAGTGACTGGTGCGGTGAGGATGGATAGTGCCACAAGCAGATGTTCCTGCGTCGTGCATGGCGGCCGAGATCTTATTCCACTGAAGCTCAGTGTCTTTAGGACAAGACAGCGGAAGTTCGGTATACAGTGCTTCTTGATAGGCTTGCCGAACCGAGGACTGAGACAATTTCTCGGTTGCCAATCGTAGGGGACACTTGGTGCGCTTCCCGGTAAAGTTCATGGAGAAACGACAGCGTACCAAGGCATGATCAGAGTCGACACAGGTACTCCAGTATGAGCAGCAATCTAGGATGGAACCACGCCACCTCTAACTTATGGCTAGGTGGTAAATTTGGGTCCATCGCTGGCCAGTTACAGGAGGACGCCAAGTGGCACTCCGGCGCCCACGGTGTCTAAAAGCAGTGCTACTAAGAAACAACTGGTGCTCCGCACACAGATGCAGCAGACGTTCACCGTTGTCAGTCCGTTCGGAGTTAAGCACACAATTAGCACTCAGCTGAGCTTCTGAAGAGCTCAGGCGCCTTACTTGTGCGTTCACATCCCCTGCAAGTACTGTAATATCTGAACTAGTAGCACTGTGCAGTAGCGCGTTCAGTTCGTCATAGTAGGTGTCCTTGTCTGCATCAGAACTGCAGTAGATGGGATCATAAGCGGAAATCACAAACAAACATCGTTCTGTACTACTTCGTGAATCAACTTTAGCTGATGTTGTCAAACGGGCTGCACATAAATGGCTGTTCACCGGAATCCAATCAACCAACGATGGCTCAGCCTTGGATCTTAGAATGATACCTATACCAGCTTCACCCGTAAACGCTGCGTCGGTGCCTCCGGATGCGTGAAACCGATAACGAGAAGATAAGCCGGTGCAGTTAATTCAATAACCCCGTTAAAGTCATTAGTCCTAGTTTCGGACACACAACACACATCAATACCCAGTGTGTCCAAGGTGCGTGCGAGTGCAGCCCGTTGACCTGTTTGTCTCAGAGTGCGAGCGATGGATGTCGCCATGGAAACGGGATAGCGTGGTCTTATAAGAGACTTTTGCCGATAGGCGTCCGATAGGTGCGGTGGGATGGTGGCTGCAGATGGTTCCACTCCAGTGGCAATTCTGTTACTCTCAATTAAGCTGGGAATTATAGAAGGAAGATTATTAATGGGGGTCGGGGTAGGAGTAAGAGAAAAAGGTGGAAAAGAAAGAAGGGAGGCGCCAGCAGTAGCATGCTTTCGCTTATCCGCCCTGCTGTATGCAGCAGATATGGCGACCCTTGATAATCTGCGCGACGGCCAATGCAGGATGAAGTTTATGTTTGAGGAAGATGTCATGGTTGTATGTGGGCTGAGATACTGCCAGGGCGCCCAAACCTAGACAGGAGGACGATTAGGGTCCTCATCCAAAGCCTTTGGCACAAAAGTCTGTCCGCAAGGTAGCGGGGAGGTAGCAATGATTTAGTTTTACAGAAATGGACGCCGTCCCATTTCAAACACCCAACCTGGAGGACCAGGAGACTGAGTCCGTCTGACCTCTCACCATTGACCAACTTGGTAGGGGTAGCTCTCAAGGTGCCCGTAGGCATCACTGAGTATGACTCAATGGGTCAATGAGGTACGCAAGCCGTCGCACCACGTTAAGGTCCAGTCTCGTTGCGACGGCTGTCTCATACTGACTATCACCAGGTAGTTAAGATAGCTGGGGCGTAGTTTCAGTACATGATCAGACTTGGAATGATCTACGTTTACGATAACCCTTGGTCCTCTTCCCTGAGGATGGTAATTAAGGAATATTGTGACTAGTACCCTTGCGGCTACAACCGCGCATATATTCTCCTAGCGTAAAAGATAGGTATGCCATCCTACACCAGCAAGCCCTCATCCTATGTCGCACGGGTAAGACGGTCTTCAGTAAGATCGATCTGATTGTTGCCAATGACCAGATACCTGTAAAAGAAATAAGCACTCCTAAAACAGCCGTCATCATTACTTTGGGCTTGTTCGAATTCTTAAAAAACCCTTTCGGACCGTTTGACGCCGCACAAAATTTCCCATGTTTCATGCACGGTCACTCGTGACCCAGACTTCGTTCGACGATATTTTTTAGCCAGTTCAACGTAAAAAGAGTATCTCGAGCACCTACGATCTCTCTTCTGGCGCCTGACACAACACGATGTCACAGTAAAGTCAAATAAGTGTGAACTCGGCCAATCAACGCTAGAATTTCTAGGCCATCTCGGTTCATCGCCTGGTATTGAAGTCTTTCCTGATAACATGCAGGCAATTAAGGATTTCCAAGCTCAGACATCAGTCAAGCACCTGCGTTGATTTTGTGGTTTAGTCAACTACTACCGACGTTTCTTTTGGCGCTGCGTTAGATCATGCAGCCTCTGATTGACCTACGCAGAGAAAATGAAGGTAAATTCTCTTTCACGAACACAGCACAAAGAGACTTCAAAGAACTTAAGGATGTAATCTCCAACATAGATATCGCTCATTATGAAAAGATGGCACACCTTTCTATGACGACTGATGCCTCAGACGTCGAGGTAGGAGCCGAAAACCAACAACACTTTGGTTGGAAATGGTAAACCCATAGCTGCTTCACTAAACGCCTGCAGCCGGCAAAATCCCGCTACGGTAAATTTGGTAGAGAAGCGCTGGCTATCTACCTAGCCATTCGTCACTTCCGGTACACACACAAAGGCCGCGCTTTCACGCTCTACACTGACCGCTGGTTCCTCAAATTCGCCTTCATCTCCGCCTTGACCAATACTCACCCAGAGAAACAATACACTTAGGCTTTTACACGCAATTCACTGCTGACTCAGTCTCAGGGGTCAACAACCCCCTCGCCGACACAATCACACACGTAAACCTCACTCTCCAGTCTTCGACTACCGTCGATCTTTCCGACATGTCATGGGTTCTGTCAGAAGATGAAAACATACAACGCACCCTGCAGTCCACTTCGTTGCATGTGCCATCTTTTCCTGTCCAAATCACAGAAGAAACCATCCTCTGTGACACTTCCATAGGTTGCCTTAGATCCCTTGTGCCCATCTCCTTCAGACACACTGTCTTCGACACACTCCAAGCACTGTCACATCCCGGTATCCATGCATCTTTGAAAGTGGTCACCGAACGTGTCTGTTGGCCACGCGTAAACAAACATGTTTGTACGTGGCTCGCGCCTGCGTTCAATGCCAGCGCTTTACAATACATCGTCACACCAGCAGTCCTCTTGACCCCTTTCCAGCCCCGGACTCTCGGTTCTCACATGTACACTTAGATATAGTAGATCCCTTGTCTCATTCATGCGGGTTCGTACACATTCTTACATGTGTCAACCAATTAACTGGATGACCAAAAGCTATTTCCGCATCAGGGTGCAGAGCTGACAGTGTTATCCGGGTCCTCTTAGATTGTGGGTCTCGCAATACGAATGCCCATCCACCATCATAACTTACCGTATAACGCCTTTCGAATGTTCACAACTCGATATGTTCTGCAACATTTTAGGTTACATTCATTCTGGACTTGATATCCAGTGTCAATTAAGTGCTGTAAAAAGAATATTCTCCTTATAACACTTGCTTGACACTGGACATCAACTCCAGATAAACCAGTCGTTTGAAGTCGTTTATACTATCCCTAAACTTTACCCAAAACTGCTTAAGAAACATAAGTTAACCGTTTCTGAAGCCATTGCAATCAAGGTTCTGAAACTGAAGCTGTGCAAACAATACACATTGCCACACCATCTCACTTTACCCAGCTAAACGGTAAAAATTCTCACACTGACGACTGAGACCTCTTACAAGGAGCATTCCATTCCTTTCTGCTTCCTATATATCCAAATGCTACCAATTCCACAAATTTATTGGATGTAAGTGCGCTGAAGACGTACCCTTAGGAAAAAGTGCTCCAACCGCTGAATGACCAACAGCTCTGCAAATCGGTTTAGTCCAGCTTCAGCAGTCGTCGTCTTCCCGATCTCTTACTATAAATGCTTCCAAATGCCGCTATGTAACTTTCTCTTTTCTCCGAACTGACAAACGTCTGGCTGTGGCAAACACCTCGCCCCCATGGTCGTAAGCGACCACAATATACCAAATTCATTCACTGTTATGTATCTTGGTGTGTGTTTATCTCCCAATCTATCTTGGTCAACGCACGTTGACTAAAAGTTCAGCAAGCTACGGAAATTATCATGATATGCCTTCTGACCCAAAATGCTTTTAGTACCCTGCTCTTTAAGTTACAAATTCGTGACTGCCTCTATTCTTCCCCATTGCTCCTCTATTGTTTTCCCTGGTCTCTACAAAACTAATTCACACTGATAGTGCGTTCCATTATGCGCAGCTCCAAGTGTGGTGGATTGTTCTTAGAGTACCTGGTTGCCGTCGTCGTTACTAAGCACTTTAGTGCATGTGACAAGATTTCTGCAAGTATTTTAAAGGACCCTTTTCACCCTCTTCACACTGATCGATCTAAAACCCATTTATGCTCGTCTACTTGCAATAAATTGAGGGTTTTTTCCGCAAAACACGTTACCACAACTCTATTTTGCCGTATTAATCCCGTTTTCATGTGGACTCCAAAAACTTATCAGCACAACGCGTGAACTCTTACCTGAGTGATGTGCATGTATGTTTTCTTCCTTTTACGCTTTTATTGCAATTTCATACCTATTTTATGCCTCACTACATCCGCAGTGCTAGTATAAAAAGGCTGAAAATGTTCCAAACCGGGTTCAAAAAGTCTATTTTGATTAGACTTCACGTACGACTAGCCAAATTCTGGAGCGCCGCCAAACTTCTGCCCGGCAAAAGATCGTAGTCTTCCTAGACATAGTACAACGGAAGGATGCGACAATAAATCACAATTTTTATTTACTCAAAAGCCATCAAGCAGACGACGCACGCACGCGGCTAGGTATATGTCATGTTTCCTCCCCACGATGTATCACATTGTCTGGATTCAGCTACAGATAAATCGATGCGCCTACCCTGTCTGTGTCGCATAATAATTGCTGCATGTTCATCTCATATCTCCGCTTTGTCCATTCCATTCTGGTCAGCCACGATTTGTTCGATACGTCGCGATTTACTTATTCCTGGCTGCATCACACTGCTTGAGATCAGTTAAGGTTGCTCCAATACCAGCGTATTCGTCTGATTTATTTGTCATTCCAACGAACGTTCTCTGCTCTTCTCGCTTCAGGCTCACGACCCGGTCTCCGCCCGTTCCGTCAGGACGGTGTTGTTCTGCTTGGTCTTACTGGACACGGTTGTTTCTGGTTTCTCACTCTCCCATTTTCGTGGTCTTCCTATTTTCCGGGTAAGATTTGCCTTCTATATCTCTGCCCCCGCCAAATTCTCGAGCGCCGTCAAAAGTCTGGAAAGCCAAAGACCGCTATTATCTTAGACACATGTGTCGCGTTTCAAACAGTTGACCAATCTTCTCCTTGCAGTTGTCTTTTGAAAAACTGAGTAAGCAAGATATATGTTGACTTTCTCCAAATCATCTATTCAGGAACCTCGGGCTGAGTGCGATTGTCAGGATGACTCCCGAACCCCTGAGTTTCACAATGGCATGAGAAAGGCCTGCCCAAATTCACCTTTCCTATTCAAGTTCACTATGGACGATACTCTGGAAGTGCTATGGAGAGCTGCGAAGCCAACAATATCAAGCTGTTTCCGGAGGCCCGACTTTACGATTTGGATTAAGCAGACGACGTACCCGTAAGTTGTGATTCCTCGCAGGGTGCCTAGTACATACTGCGTAGGTTGGTGTTGTCTGTTTCCCATTTGGGAGTGATAACATTCCTTCAATATGTAAGGCCTCCTTGCAGTAGTGGAGAAAAACTGCTTCTACTCTTCCATGTTCGGGTTATACTTGAGAAGTAACACAGGTTCGTTTACTTCGGAAGCCGCAGCAGTCCCAACAGCTTAATGTAAGATGGCTAGTTGTGTACCTTTAAGGTTTTGGTACCTAGTGCTAATCTGTGCCATTTCTGGCGTGGAAGCGACTTCGGCCTCCCTGTTGAGCTATTTTATAAATCTGTGGTTAAAGCAGTTCAGCTCCATGGTTGCGATGCTTGCTCCATTTGCGTAAAAGATGTTCAGAGTCGCTTGGATTCTATGGCCGATGCCTTCGGAGCATCTCTGTTGCATGATGAGAACATCACATTAGTAATGGTGACGTCTGTAAACGGAGTTTCAAAACAAACGAACTCGGTCGACCGATGAGCTCCATCATTTCATTTCATAGGCTTCGCATACCAGCTCAGTGTTTAATTCGTCGTGCATTTTTCGCGCAGACGCTGGCTGGAAACGAAATTAAGGTGGCTGGCGAATGACTTTGGCCAAACATATGAAGTTACTGACATCAAAGTTGGCCGCGGTAGGAAGCTTTCAGCACACCTACTGGGTTCGCAAGGACCACGAATATGCTTAGCTGGAAGCTCACTCATTCGAAGCAATATCTCGCACTCAATGGTGTTGTGATGGCCTATTCTTATGATTGCAGTTTTGCATTTTCTTCTGGCGTATTCCGTTTATCCATACGTTGTGGCACTCTACCATCCTGGATGTGCGGATAATGGAAAGCACTCGCTTGGAGAGTATTTTAGGCCTAAATGGTGGGTTCATTCCTACGATTGAAGTTTTCATCTTACAGAAGTTTCTGAAATCCAGGGATGTGTGAGTCGACAAATTAGTGGCTCCTCGGACACGTGCCAATGCACTCGGGGAGTGAGGACGGATAAATGCAGCTCGTGCATTTGATCACGCAATCTCAGGGTAATAAGAGAAAAATGTGTGGTCTGTGGTGTCAAGTGCCTGAAAAAAGAACCATGTTTTAATAGCTTGCAATTCTAGGTTTGCATGTCAATGCATATAGACACCGAAAACCATTAGTCCGATTTGCAAGGCACTGAAAACCTAGGGAAAAGCTAGTTCATTGGTTAATCAAGACATGTCACTGGTTTAAAGCAATATTTTCGGCAAACAGGTTAGCATTGCGTGTTTCAAAACATTAAAACCAAGCATCAATTATTACGCGGGGCCACATTAGACATGCGCCCAGATAGCAAACTTCCCTTGTGGTGGCGACATCGCCACACAGTAGACTGCATTTTTTCAAGTTTCACCAAGGAGTGACTCAAAGAGGAAACGTTTAATGAAAGAACAAGCAAAGAAGCAATCGTACACTATTGTTCAATACGCGCTGCGGACGCAATGCGACACTGCACTTCATCCGTCCGCTCATCGGATATGCAGGTACACCCAGAGTATGGTTTTCCTACACTGCGTCAGATGGTGTCTGCCAGCTGGAGCAAAGGATACCAACGTTGACGTTCTATCATATAAACACCATAAAATGTTAGGGGGGCCAAGGAGATCCAGATAATATCGACCAAAAATCCCCCGGGGAGTCATGCTCATGCGCAGGAGGCCGGGCGCACATTTGGTGAACACGTGACCCCCTTCGGGGATGAAAAGAAACAGCTGGAGGACGAGTGGGTCTCCATTCTCTTGACGGTCATCCACAATCGTCTTACCAACAAAAGCACTAACACAATTTGTATCATGGTTTACAAGTTTGTCGTTCCATGTATATTTCAACAGGTCTTTCCATAGCGACTGCCACATCAGTCACAGTTAAGGGCTGGTTATTAAACATAGCCAAATCAAGCCCGTAGGGATAACTGGCTCAGTATGTGTGTGAAACAAGTACATAAAGGCAAGTTAATAAAACCGATTCACTGTACGACTGTGGCGACAGCGCTACTGCATAATTTGACCCAAAGATTTGCTGTAAATGAAGATAAATTGCAACTGTTATCGACTGAACAGCTCGTGGCACCGCTGCAAGCGTGAAATCTTGTAAACAGAACACCACCACTAAACAGTATAGCTCTTATGCTCCTTCGCTAACGCTTAAGTTACACACTGCAGGTATTGCTCTGCTGCTCCAACTAGACCGATGGCGCATTCCAAGGACCCTCTAACTACTGAAGTATGGCATCAGCAAGTTCAGCTTTCGAGTGCATCACTTCCTTTCTTACCTTCAAAAGCAAGTCAGCGCTACGGAAGTCCATCTCAGGTGACTCAGTTTAAACCAACTGCCTGAACCAATCGTATGAGGAACTCCTTAAGCTAGCGGATTTGGTTTGGGCGAAGCGGATCTCTAGAGCAAGAGACGGAACACCCAGTCCCACTGATCAGAGTAGAAATAAACTACGGCTGTGACGTTCGGAGACTAATCCATTGTCTTATCCACCCACAAACTATCCTTCCGCGTTGCTCAGGTGTTTCTATGTGTGTTGCTGACGGTCAACTCAAAAGCCAGTTTTGGTATTTCGCGGTATATAAGCCGGTCCGTCGACTGTGTGACATTAAAGGTTCAGCCGTCATTTCAAACGTTAATCCAACTTCGAAATTTCTTCCAAAGTAGTGTTTCCCTTTTAAGTAGCCACGAAATCACAACGTCTAGCGAGATACATCACACATAAAGAACCAACCATACCGAGCTTATAGACGCTAACTGGAAGAGTAATGAGCTTAGATGCCCCGTTTTATTGTCCACAGTATGACACTAGTCCGTATTAATGTTTATGCTAGCAAAGTCTAATCCCAATTGTAAAAATTCCAGTTTATTCTGGACAGGTGCCTCAACAGTAGCGTTGATAGCAAAAGGAAAAGATGAACCCTAATAGATACACGCATTTCGTATTGTCTCACCAGTACTAGTACAATTACAATAAATGAGTTATATAACGTTCAGCAGGTTTTGTCAATCCAACTAAAGGTGGTTATGCAACTGGTGACGCTGATCCTAGGACCAGGGTAACCAAAGGAAACGAACGCACACACATAGTAGGTCTTAGATGGATTATCGCTACGACCTCAGTGAACTGCAGGAAGTGCTAATTAATATAAAATAATAAAAACATAAAAGCGGGGCCAGGATCCATCCGATTACGGGTAACCAAAATATGCCTGCCTATTGGTGACCATGGCAGCTTAAGTAAGCACGGAATATTGGGCAGGGGCTGGTTGACCTCATGTCTAATCCAGTTTGGCAGGTTCTCCTTCATACTGGAATTCGAGACCCTGTCGGTTCTGTCTATGTAACTGACTCCGCAGTCACACTCGTAATTTTAAAAGCTGTGTGATTTGGCACCGATGGGCAGCTATTCCTCTAATGAAGGAAGTGACATATTATGGGTTGTACTGATCTCCTTGCCTCCGTGGAGCAGCGGGTTCCCTGAATAGTAGAGATCAAGCGCACGGTAATCTTCGTGGTGGCGGCGTTACCATTAAAACTAGAACGCCTGGAACGGTCCTTTTGACCGCTCAGCGTTTTTAAATGTGCATATTTTCTACATTTATGGACATTTTTCAAAGATATTTCGTGACTTTTAATATTTTTGGACGTTCTTCATTACTGTGAATTTTCGTTTTCATATCTGTTATAGTTTTCGAGAAAGAAGGTAGCTGTGTTCATACTACCTAGAAAGCCCGTTAGCGGTCATAATGACCGCTTCTCTCTAATCCGGTTCCTCTTTTTATTTTTAGCCACCACTATCATTTCTGACGGTTGTATACTATAGCAGTCAAAGCGGAAGTGAAAACGAGCCGAATTACGATTTTACTGTGATATTGTGCGTTCAGTCAGATAAATTCCAGTGACATTTTTGTACACAATGGCACTTCTGAGGAAAACAGCCTTTGAGGTTTTACGAGAACTTACAACCATCGATGACAACGAGTCTGGAGACGAAAACGATTATGATGTTGATGAGAACTCCATTTTCCATGAGTCAGCAGAAGATCACAGCATGTCTGATGGTCAAACGTCTGATGATTACACTCCATATGAGGACCCTAGGGAGAGTGTATCAACCGATTCGGTATCTCCCGGTGAGCTTCACCTATCGAAAGATGGTAGCACGTGGATCGCAGTGGAGTTCGAAACATTTACTGTTGGTAGGATTCCATCACAGAATATGTTTAAGGCTAGACCAGGACCAACTCCCTATGCTAAGAAATGTGTGAAATACGGTGAGCTGTCGAGCACTTTTGACATCATAATCACGCCCCAGATGCTGAAACATATTCAAGTATGTACTGAAACTGAGGCCAAGAGAGTTTTAGGTGTCAGTTGTCAGTGCAGTGTAAGTCTTTCAGAGCTGCGTGCAATTATTGGTCTACTTTACATCAGAGGCTTCATGGGTCTGAAAAACGTGCCGTTGAATATGATGTGGTGCGATAGATATGGAATGCCTATTTTCAGGGAGACAACTGTCAAGAAAAGCTTCAACGAAATAATGAGGTTCCTCCGTTTTGACATGCGAACTACTCGATGTGAAAGACTGCTAACTGATAAGTTTGCTTTGGTATCTGAATTGTGGAATGCATTCATTCGCAACTCTCAACAATGCTATGTGCCTGCGCAGAATCTCACAGTTGATGAGCAATTGTTTCCCTCCAAAACCGTTGTCGTTTTCTCCAGTACATGCCCAACAAACCAGATAAGTTCGGTATCAAGTTTTGGATGCTGGCAGAAGTAGACAGCAAGTATCTCGTTAATGGATTTCCATATCTCGGGAAGGACGAAACTCGGTCAAGAGGAGAAAGTCTTGCAGAGAGCGTGGTATTGCGCTTGGTGTCACAATTATTTGGAAAGGGGTACAATGTCACATGTGACAACTTCTTTACATCGGCAGCATTAGGAGAAATGCTGGCCAAGAAAAACACAAGTATGGTGGGAACAATTCGAGTTAATAGAAAGGAAGTACCATCGGTTTTGAAGCAAAGAAATAGAGAGCTGTTCAGTTCGCTTATGATGAGGAATGAAAATAAGCATACATTAACATCCTACCAGTGTGGAAGGAATCATATTGTTTTGGTTTTCAGTTCCCTGCATAGTAACTCTTCCGTTCAAGACTCTGGAAAGAAGAAACCCGAGACTGTGTTGTTTTACAATTCCATAAACTCTTTGCGGAACCAAAATATCTCGCCGGTCGTATCTGGTGGGTCTTTCGGAAGAACTGCTTACATGTATACATCACACAAGGTACGTGACAACGGGAATTACGACGAACGACTCAGCGGAGTCGGGAATTCGTGTGAACATTAAACGTCGGCAGTGTCAGATTGATTTACTGTAAAGGTAACAAATCACATAACAAGTGCTCTGTTTGTGAAAAAATAGTTTGCAGCTCATGTGGACAGATTGAGCGAGTTATCACTTGCTTCAATTGCAAATTGTATTAGGTATCCGGATGTGTTTACAATTTTTGAAAAATCTAAACCTTAACACAATCATTTTTCTGTTACATGTATGTTCTATACATTAGTTTTTAATAAATGCCGTGAAAAATTCTTAACTGAAAGTTGGGATAAAAAAATATAGCAGTGCGGTCATTTTGACTGGTCCCGGGCGTTCTAGGTATAACGGCGGAGCGGTCTTTCTAGTGTTAATATACTTCCCCGACTTTTGGCTTTACCGATACTGTTATTCGCCATTACGGGCCGGCTTAAATGTTTGCGGCGGAGAACCGACATGGCTGCGAGCAATTACGACTGTGTAACACAAAGGTGACTGGTAAAATTATAAGCCTGAATAGTTACGCTTCTTACGACGGCGTGATGAGCTAGAACGGGTGCGATTCTTACGGTCTAGGGCGAGTTCTTCGACTTAGCGTTGTAACGACGTTATAGCTGATGATAAGGCGTCCCTTGCTGACGGCTCGCTAGTAACGGGCATCGCCGGGGCTACGATGGCGCTGAGTCGAGTGAGTGTTCCAGATTCGTTTGTTGGCTCCCGTCATTCGACATCGCGGTCTGTTAGCTCTGCAAATGCTGCGAGAGGCAGTGCGATTGTCACGGCGAGCACGGCCTGCGTGTTTTCGGGAGACGATGTACCACATTTGCGGAGTATTCCCACCTCCATGCTGGATGGACCTAGTGTAGCGAAAAGACAACACGGCAATGAAGAACGATCTTTATTGGCGCGAACAAACACACTACCTACCCACTCACACGGGCACACATTAATGGGTCAGGTTTCTTTCCCACGTTGCACCATCCCTCCTGGTCTCCACTCGTGACACTTCTATGCTCCTTCTGGGGTACAGGAACGCATCTTCTATGTCCGTTCCGCCTGTGTATCTTTGCTTCCACGCCTCCGATTCTGACAAGCCCGAGGTCGTTCGATAGCGCGCGCTTCGCTTGACCGTGGTTGTATCACTCTCCCCGGGGTTGTTTCTTGAGGATGCGATACCGGCGGTTTTGTCCTATTTATTGCGTCTTCAACAAATTCCCCACCTGCTTTGCCTGCCTCGGGCTCACCCCCGGATGCCGCTGCTGTCCCGTTTTCGTCCCGTTCTATTGGGCCTGGGTTTCTCCATCGAATCGCCCCCATTGCATCGGTCTCTCTATTCGTCCGCCTCGGTTTTAATGATGTAACAGTCCTTTGAGCCAACGCTGCCTTCCGCCTTCCTACAACAGGAGCCGTTGCATCTGTCTCAAGGAGGCTGAATGCATCCTATCCCCTAGTTTCAAATCTCTAAACAGTTGCTGCGCTCTGGCCTTGTCGGAGCGGGTGATTCGCTGGAAGACCGCCTGCTTTATGTCGCACATTTCACATCTGGAGAGAGGCAAATTTTGATGTCTCTCACCTGGGAGTATACTTTTTGCGGAAGTGGAGATATAAGTTGGTGATAGGAGAATCATAAGAAATTCTACAATTGTAAAAAGCGTATTCAAATATGCAAGCCATAATAACTGGTCATTCTTCCAAAAAGTTGGGGGGCTGACTCTACGGCACCAATCTCCTACGCGGATGGTTTATCCTCTGAACTATTCACCGCGAGAAACTTATAACTATATACGGCAGGTAAGAAAACAAAATGCTAGCAAGTATTGAATCAAAAATCGTAGGAACGAGCTCACCAGGATGAAAATTCAAAATGATCGGCAGCGTGATCTGGACTGGGGTCACCAATTTTTGGGTGGCGTCTGAACTACTAGTAGGGAATAATGAGACGCAAAAATCATGTCGAATAAAGGACAGTAGAGAGGTTGGAGGCACTTGAAGCTAACGTGCATTGTGCGGGCTACAAAAGTAGGAAAGGAATCAACAAGGCTGGATAATGCTTTAGCACAGGACTCACCAAAGCAGTTTGTGGAAATGGAAGTGCCTTCTGTAAAACAAACGGAGGTTTTGAAGGTTAAACCAACAGGAAAATACAATGTTTTTAATCCGGAAATTGTGGTATCTTCTACACTACAAGGCTTAGTTGATAACCAGCACCATGTTCTCTCAATTTACAAGAATATTTTCTTCTAACTCGTTTGAAAGTACTTCGTACGTTGTGAGCATATTTAATATAATACACAGTTTGGGAGCAGTGTCGCGGAGAGATTTCAAAAGGTTATCGGATTAGGACAACATTGAGGTCAAGAAATAGTTTAGATAATCAGAATAACAAGTGTTTTGTGAATTGTAGGAATTCGCAGTAGCTAGAATAAAGGGGATCGCCAATGAGAAAATCAACGGCCTGTTTGAAGGCCCCGCCCGTCTTGTGATCGATACAACTTCACATAGGGAAGAACCCAGCTTGCTCTTCGCGTTTGTTTTCTCTTGCACCAGGGTGAGCCCTCTTAAATGCATATGAGACTAATCCATCTGTGGTTAGCTCAGTCTGTTCTGGCACTAATTGTGAAAATGCGGACGGCATCTGCTATGCTCCATTCAGACGAGATTGCTTCGATGATCCAAACCTCTTGGAGGAGGGAAGCTACTGCCGAGCAAGTGATGGACCTCCATCTTTGAAAAGAACCTTGATGATTTCTTCTGGACCGGCGGCTTTTTAATGATTTAGGAGGTTAACCGCATAAGAAATTTTAGCCTTGCATGTTGGTGAATCGTCTACACATCTGGAAGCAATTTGGATTCCTGAGTGAGTATTTTCCGGTGCATGTGGTCAGTTGAACTTCTGTTAAAAATGCTCGGACGAACTCACATTTCGACGTTGCTGACAGTATATTGGCTAACCCCTGCTTTCACACAAAACCATTTACAGTTGGCCTTTTTCCACAAGTGGATCGGATCAGACGGAATAGCTTTCTGAAATTACCCGAGGCGGCCGCTTGCTCCATCTCAAGAAACTGCCGCATTTACCTAGCCTTGAGATCATTCCGGAGGAGCCGTTTGAGTTCAGTGTTGGTAGTCTTGCGCAGTGAATGGTACCAAACGCAAACTGGAGGTACTGGACGAGCCATGAGAAGCGGAGGAGACCGTACAGAGATCCATTGGCTGAGATGACTACTGGTCAAACCGCAGACCAGGGTCGCAGAGTTGTGCAAGATTGCGGATGTGTACCCAGTGCGTTTCATCGTTTGAGCATGAAGCGCTCATGTGATTTGAGGCTAACAAAACTAGTAAGGCACTAGGGATGTTTTGGGCAGAAAGCTTGGCCACAGTAAGTCGTTTTAGGCGTCGCAGTTAGGCGCCGCCAAAGTTTAGGGCAAGTTTAACACACCCCAGCGCGTAAGATAAGTACTCCAGGTCGCTTTGCACTCCTGTATACATACACGACAACGATACGTAAGATCAATATGATCAATTTTATATCCATGACTGGCCTGATGATGGGGTCTCCGAGCGGCGCTTTGGCATCAGGATCTCCGAAAGCTAGTACAATACATGAAGAGGCCGGGATCGTCGCAAAATTGAATGAAGCTGTTAAGCATGGACCGTAGCCCGATGGGGAAAGCAGAAAAAGCAGGCGTATTGCGGAACGGTTTAATGAAGACTCCCTGCGTGAACTTTTGTCCGCCCGCTACCAAAGCGTATAGATCCTCTATCCGAAATAAGGTATGTGTTGTGTCGCTGCTGATTACTTCACCCCACGACCACAAGTAGAATTCGAAAGAAGAGCCAGAAAGAGACTTGTACCGATGAAATCACATTTGCTTATATAGTTTTGAAGGCAAAATAAAGTGAAGCTACTAAATTACACTTGAGCCAACAATCAAACGGAAAAACGTCAAATGCAAATGCGAATATGCAAGCGTTTACTCAAAAGCGGATCGCATATATCATTAAAAAGAGCATCATGCGAGTCCAAGCGTAAAGCGAACTTCCATTTACAGTCCCACGCACTGGCCAATCAGAATAACGAGATGTAGCGTTTAAACAAATGTCACAACCAACTGGGAATAAGTAATACAGATCTAAAAATAAAAAAACTAGTACAATAATCGTGTGACAACTATACATTCCTTTAACATAATCAAGTAGAAAAGTGATGCGGATGAAAACCAGTGAAAGGTGTTCTTGCAATTGGCACTGCTGAAGTGGGCACGGAGATGAGCGTCCATTAACAATGGCGTTTGTGTACCAATTGGGCTAATACAGTGGAGCGTTTCGGGCACTTATTTGGCCATCCCCGTCTTGTGTAGGTTAATAGCTTTTGCAGCAATGCTTCCTGTTCATGGCTTGCTAACCATCCGTTTCGGCTGCGATGGAGACAATGACTGCTTGCTTTTATCTGCGGAGTGGTCGGCAGTGGAACTGATGGCTGTCCACCAAAATCGTGAGGGTTCCGGCGCGTCCGCTTCTTTTCCTCAGTCGGCATGTCTAGTAGCTCTCCGGCAATTAAGATGACTAGACAACGATCACGAAGCCGTTTATTATGATTGCGCTTGGACATTTTTAGAGTATGTACACATCATCATTACATCAGCATCATGACACCGCTTCACTGGCCCTTCCCTATTATTTACATTCTGTCGTTGGTTCCATTTCCATTGGTTTACGCTTGCTGGCAATGTTCGTTCTGTCTAAAATTTCCTTGGGCTCCGTTGCCGACTTTTTCGGTGGATTGTTCGAATCACTAGATTGGCCACTCGTCCATCAGACAACAGGCTTCTTCCTTCCGTCCAATCGCAAAATGACCTGACTCAATTTCCAACACTAAGCTACTCACCGCTAGGCGCTCCTTCGCCTGGACTTTCGGAACCTGCTGCCTTCTGATTGGTCACCTGCACGCACAATGGATTTTCGATAACTTTACTTGCGGAGTTCGGCGCTAGCGTGCGCCGACCATTTGTTGCCTAGCTTACTACTTTGTTTCCATCGGATTGTACCTATCTGTGACTCCGCGAAATAACGTTGGGCGTTAGATCAGCCAATTGCCCACCGGTACCGTAGGATTTCCACTCATCAGCAGCACATCGCAAGCTGCGAACACTGTACGTACCTTTGAGCTTGTGTACATTAATCGGGTTTCCGATGAGTCAAGCAGGTCATCAGTGGTATTAATCTTTAGCGTGTAACTAAGAGACTGCGCCTGTGATCCGATCTGCATCGGCGTTTGAACCTTACATGTTGTTAACTTGCTTTAGAATCGATGCGCTAAAGGACTGCCGATAATATTTGACGGCGCTCCCTCGTGCCAGAGTTGCTAACCCGTTTTGTGCGAGCACTCGCCCACGGTGTTTTGGAATAGAAAAAGTATTGGGGTCGCCAAGGGTGGATGAATTCAAAAATCGTGAAATAACGTAATTGAAAGCTGGTACGGTATAGTGTGATTTAGCGTGTGACAGGCAGCAACTTGGCCGATGGTAGATACAAGAGAGGGCGAGCTGTGAGTCGTTGAAACACTGGACCCTGGTTGTATGCAACGTGCTTCCTGTTTGCGTGGGCTGATGAACAGAGTTGACTAAGAAGTCATAAAGA
>CALYDF020003732.1:0-27309 GCA_944474145.2 Dicrocoelium dendriticum
CTATCTTTTATGAAGATGAAAACAAATATTAAGCGTCAATTCGTTTAGTAAATTAACTTACCGAGTCATAAACATCTACTAAGCGGATTTAAAATATCCCTGCCATGGTTCGGCTTGCTCACCAGTACCCGCCGAATGCTTATGGACCCCACATTCTGGAAAGTGTCCACCGATATACCTCGACACTGGTTGACGATATTTCGTTTGTAAATGCTCCAGATACTTTGGTCTGGTTTTATAAACTCTGCATATCGAATAACCTTAAAGGAAGAAATCCAATGGGTTCAAATCTGGAGACCATGCAGTCCAATCCATAGCTCCTCCACGACTGATCAATAGGTTACCGAATGTTTCGTTAAGGTAAGCACGTACTGTTTCGCAATATGTGCAGGCGCACCACCCTGCAGTTACCAACTGGTAGACAATAATTCTTGAGTCTACCACCGCGGAATGACCTGGACTGCAACTTTTGTGCGAGGTTTCCAAGTAAATTAAATTATTAATTTTTGTTAAAAATAGCAAAACCTGGAAACGATAAATAGTCTCACACTTCTTTGCTCAATCAACCCAGCCCATTCCATGAAATGTGCATCATGTTGCACAAGCAAAGCGATGCATAGTCATGGATGCGTAGTAGCCGAAAAATGCCACGTACAGGCTCCTTGCGGACGGAAAATTGCCCCATCCCTAAACATGATTGAGTGCACGTTCATGATTTCCAAATACCATCCGGAAATTACCAAACGGTTCTTACAATTGCATAGCTTCAGCAGTTGAACCTGCAATGCGCGATAATTTCGGAATTTCCTTTCCTTAAATATACGGAGGTCATGAGATCATGCGATGGCGCTGTTCTGCGCAATTCGTTTAACTCTTACATCACAATTTCGGGCTAACTGATCAATAACAGCGCAAGTGGACAGGTCATCCATCGCGATGCGAGGATTACCGGCTTGCGTTGCGTCGCACAATATCCCGGCTACGTCAGTTTCTCAAGTATTTGACGTACGTATCGTGGTTTAACCGACCTCATTGTGAGGTTGGTGGCGTTGTATCTGCAAGCTGGTATAAAAACAATTCGGGGGACACGCAACAAACAGTGCGTAGGGATCACAAACTATTCTACGGACACGCTACGCGACTGCGGTTGAAAATAGTGGTCCTATTGCTTTGCTAGCACAGTGAAATAGCTGCAATGACTGTAGGTAGCTTCAGTAACCTACGTCATTTCCATTGCCCATGCAACGACAAGTCAGTTCAAAGCAAGGTTTTGTCGGAGGCCTCACAGGCAGCGGTACCGTCTGTTCATTCAGCGTTGTCAAGATGCAGTAGGATGAATAAACCGACAACACAACCACCCGAGAGGAAAATGACCAAAAACTTCTCCTAAATGATTGGTCGTGGTAAGTTGATTTTACGAAGGGTAAGTTGATTAACTAACTGAAGTAACGCTTCATATCATTTAGCATCCTTCCCCAAAGAAATATCGCGGAGCTATGCTATTCCGCAGCTGCAATCGAAGGAATTGAAAGTGAGAAACATCAGTGTGTGTCGCGGTATATCCTGGACACATTGCAGAAGGTTTTAACCAATAGCGTCCGACGAATACCGAACTATAAGCAAAACGACGTTGGTTATAGTGAACATGTAATTCATTGATTGTTATGCTCTTGAAACATACTTCATATAAGCATATGTATAGTGCATAGCGATTAAGTTCAGCAGCACATTGTTGCGATGCGTAATGGTGCGCATAAATCGTCGTGGTTTTATGAACGCTGGGAGAAAATAAAACAAGTTTGGAATGTGAGAGAAACCCGGTAACTGAATTGCTCGACAGGGTGCAGGCGTTGCTTTTGATGTTTACTGTAAAGTTGACGGCGGTGGACGAAACTGTTGAAGCTCAGTAGGCTGCGGTATGCACTCCTTGCAAAACAGGGTCACTTACTTCGGTTGCCCGTGTGACATTAACCTCATTTTTGCAAATTAACTCAATTATGATTACCCTTATGGTTCTGTATTGGTAAGGGAACTGTCGCTGACAAACTACACTGGAGCAAAAGATAGCGATGTTTTCACCACCGATTATCGCTGGCTACTTCGGCGCTTCATTTCAGCCTATGTAGTTTCCATATGGCGCACCTGCTCATTACGCACAAAGAGTGCGTCATTATCTTAAGGTGTTCGGTCACTGGTGGAACGGCCGCAGAGGTCCAAAATATTGGTCTGCTTGCTCACCAGACTTGAGCCAGTGGTGCGTTTGCAGCGTAGTGTGTCAAAATAGTTATCACATAGCAGTGGGCTTGTGGTGCACCGTATGCGTTTAAACTTACATGCGTATGTTGTGGTCTCGTGATTTGGCATTCATTTTTTCACGAAAATGAACTTCGCGCATTGTTCAATACTTGATTCCCAGTATCCTCGTGGATTAGATATTGCCTAGAAAACCTGCAGCTTATCAATTCCCTACTAATAGAATATTGTCTCATCAGTGAGTATACTGAAATGAACACTCATGGTCCCGCCTGAATCAAATGGATTAACCTAACCACAGTTGTTTCCTGCAACGGTGATAATTACTGCGATGGGAGAATAAGCTATGCGGCAGGGAGTACCATTTAGACGGCACGGCTTTTCAAAACTCCTTTCGCAAAACGTCACAAATCGTAATTGCAAGGCCTAACTTTAAGGAGTCTATTTCGGTAAGGTAGGTTTTGGTAGGTAACTTTCAGTTTACAAGAGCGTTGCCGATAAATCTTTTGTCACTAGGTGGGTTAACACTAGGCACCTATTGCACACTTCTTGCTCAGGCAGTTACGACTGACGTAGAGACAGCAAAATACTACTGCACCGCTGTTTCCATTTTTCACACCTGTCTCCATTCAAATCAGCCCTACAGAGTGTATGTATCGGTCGGTGAACTAGCCTTGTGGTGTATTCTTGGTTGACTCCAACTAAACCCTTTGCGCATGAATCAGCGTGTTCAGGATGAACGACACTGGCAAGTACATATGTAGTCACATGCATGAATACGGGCGTTCTACACCCAAGTGACCAGCGGAAACATTGCGTGATATACCGACGTTCACTATTGGACAGTTTCTAGTTCTTTGTGCTCTCTTTCGAGTTTTGGACCCTTTTTACGCGTTATCAAAATTGGGTGGGCAGAATACTTTTACATGTTACTTAACTTTCATCCCGGCATTTTATTAACGTAAACTTGTTTCGTGCATTGTTTTGCTTGCTTTTTAATCTCTTTCTGTTCTATTATATTCATTTTACAACATGATCGGATCATTGTTTTTCCTTCTTTTGTGCGATCTGTGTTTAGATTAATCGAATTTCATTTTTTGTTTTCCGCATCCCCATCTTCAAATCTATGATGCAATGCTTTGTTTTATGAGGTGTCTTTGTACTCAGCATGCGACTTATTATCCCTTCCGGCCATATTCTTCCGTCTTGGTAAATCATTTTGTGATGGGCGCATAATAGCAGAATTTTTTGAAACTGGCGTGCAATTTAAACAACTTCAGTGGCGGCTCATTTGCAAAGATTTTTATGTTAACCACATTTGTGCAAGCTGCTGCTTACACATGGGTTTCACTTTATCAATACGCGCGAGCACTTGCCTATTATTAGTGGTGCTGGATAAGCGAGGCGCTCTCACTGGACAATGATTTTGCGAAATTATGGTCGAGAAGAACTTCAAACGCAAACAACAACTTTTTCCGGACTAAAAACATTGTTACGGTGCTTCAATCTGAGGGTATATTAGTAGACTTGTTTTGTAGCCCGTTGAAATATTGGTCAAAACTGCCAAAGGATAATTAATTAAAGATCGTTGGCGAAAATCTACGAGTGGAAAACATTTTATTGGGAAAGTCAACCTTACTAATATTTTGCCTGCACAGTCCTGCAAAGTAGCAGTTGCAGTAGAACTCACTTCGCCTACCAGGACAGAGAGCAAATTGCCATCTGTAACGTACTGTGCAATCCTGCAGCCTGACAGAATTTCAAGTATTAACGACCTAAACGGAATGACTATGAGCCGAGCGATGAACATTGGGCTATAAAGTAAATATGAATTTGAAGTATACCGACAAACTTTTAACATCCAAGGCCATCTTGGTAAGTTGGACAAATAGAGGACGCCATGCGTCACCACGGTGGCATCGCATTTTGATGGTGGAGACTTGGTTTAACCTCTAGATAGCTGATTCTGCAGTCATTTTACCTAGTATGTCGCTTCTTCGATATGCTAGATTTGTAAGGAACACTGGTTTCATTTGGTATTACAAGCCAAACCTCTGACGTGAACTTCTTTATCGCCTGGAACGCAGTGCCTTGATTTGCTTTGGTGTTGGTCACGGTTGCTGAATAATGACATGTTTTATAGTCACAATTAAATGTATTTCAAACTTTACGTGCGAAAAGGACTCCAAACGCAACCAAAATTTTTCATGGTGCTTCGAACAAATTCTAAAGTCACATACTTATCGTGGGAAACATTAATGGCATGACTTTGTGATAGCGGCAACTGATAGCGATTGGAAACGTTCACAAGGAATTTTACCGCGCTGATAGCTCACGCGCTGGTACAGATCAGCTGCCGTCATTGAAGGTAAAGCAAGTCTTTTTCGAAGGGCAAAGCAAGTGAACACGTGTGCTTGAGGGACTAAGGATGGAGAGCTCACAAAACTCCCCAAAATCCAAAACACGAACTGCCTTGGTATCATGGCGTAACTTCTAAGTGCAAATCATTCGCGAAGACAAGGCGACGTATCGGCAAGAGTTAATGAAGCAATTCTGTACGAACCGCAAACTCAGATACAGGCATGCATATAACCTTCGTAATGTGCAATGCGGGATTCTAACTCTGGTCAAGAGTGAAGGGTGCACGCGATAATCAAAACGTATCGGTTGCTCTCTTATGGTTCCATTATCCACCAATGTTCCAGAGAGTAACAGGCACATTGTTTGTAACTATTTCTCTTTTCTCGCCGTCAACTTTATGCAATAACATTTTTACGGCAGTATCCGTGTTAAAGAAAAAGTGTATTTGCAGGTGCACCAAATGGCTCTAGAGATAGTAGCCGATGATCTAACGGAACCATTAGCTATTTTATCGGAGCTGTTTAGAGGAGAAGCCAACTTTTGGCAATATGGAAGGGAGGGGTATTCACTCCTATGATAAGGCAGGTGACTGCACCATATCAAACCATGATCTTCGGAGCAAGTTGCTTCTAGTGCATTCCAAATTTAAAGAACCTAGCATCGCCGATGCACATAAACAGGAACTGGGAAACCACAATATAATAGTCCCGGAGTAACGTGGCTTTTACCAAACCCGCACTCACTGCGAAACTGTTAATTGCTTAGAAGTCCACGTCCTTTACCTAAACTTTTCTAAAGCGTTTGATCTGTTAAATCAACGAATTATCCTCCTTGGTGACCCACTCCTGTGCTGAGTATGCAATTTCCTGCAAGAACGTCGATTTGGGGTGACAGCACAAGAGATGACCGACGCAAAGAAGATAAGTTACTGTGTATCCAAAGGCTCGGTGCAAATGCCTTGCGTTTTCTTGATTTTAACAAAAGACCTAATGGGGCAATTACATCGATTTTCTCTCCTTTGCTAATACTATCAAGATATGGCGAGGAAATAGCGAATCCTACGAGCACAACGTACTCCAGGGTGAGTTTAACAGCATTGCGCATTGGTCAGCTCAAAATACCTCATCTTGTGGTCATCAATCACAATGAGAGTAACTGTTCAAAACAGATGGAGCCAACTGGAAAAAGAACCAACTAGCACGTTGGTCTGCTTCTTACGGCATTCCGGAATGTTGTCCAATCCATCTTCCCGGTGATGCACTAAACTTATGTGTGCCCTCAATTTAGCTACGTCATCTAAGCTCGTCAACCTTGGTTGAGGCGAGAGCTGGAGGTGCTAGCGACACCACAACGCTAAATAAACGTCACATCTACACACAATTTGTTGCGCCGGCAAATGCTGAGTTTACCGCGAGTTTTTAGCGGACGATACCCTGTGCTACGAAGCAACCACATAAAACTGTACTAATAACTGACTGACTCTAATCACGTGTGGCGTCACTTGATGAACCTGATCCTTAACACCAATCCCAAAGGTAACTGTTTGATACTAAGCGTGCAATATAACCATATAAACTCTCGAAGGCATAAAATTCCTCTTCGGATATGCCAATCCTGGAACTCTCTACCAAACTCACTTGTTTCCTTTCCCAACGGATATTTTAAAAAATATTGTTAATTACCTTTGCCCTTTGTTATTATTTTGCTCAAGCTCACTACTTTGGAATATGTTAATTATGACTTCGGACCGGATTTCTGTATATCTTAGACTTAATAATGTGCTGCAAGGGTGCGTATTCGTGTTGTTACTCTGTCAACGAGTAACCCATATATAACAGCCGTCATCTTGCCCTGTTGCTTGCATGCAAGTCTCCTTTAAATCTAATGTTATTCAGTGGCACCTATGTTCCATCGACGCTTAAACAGAAGCCACTTACCTGTTGCTGCTGTAATTTTTCACCTAGCACCCTGCGGGACTTGTTAACAAACTACTTTTATCCCAGTGAAAAATCATTGTTCATTGTTCAAGGTTTCGCAAATATCCTTAAGAACTCAATCCGGATTTTGAAATGTCAGGTATTCAAAGCACCATAGTTGTACAACAAATGTTATGACGCATGTCATGAGACGAATTGTTAGTATTGCGCCATTATCAAGGCTGTGTTATCTGTCTGCTTTTTACAAGGTGCATCGTTATCTTACAGTACTCAAAGCTTGTCCTGAAAACAATTAAAGCGACAATCAACCAGAGTTATATTTCATTTTCTTAATTACTGAAGCATAATCTCACATGGGATATCAAGGACAAAATTACCGCTGACATTATTTTCCACGTCCTTCCTCTAGGAGAATTAGATGTGCATATAATGTTTTACTGCTTGTAAACATGCCCGTCCACATGCATTGGATGCCACAAAAATTATTAAGCATAGAGCACAGTATGTTTGTCTTTTATTGCGCTTACTTTAACCTTCCCATTTACTAGGTTTCACAATTTTGCTCAACGGAAACCAAGCGGACACCGTTAACTGTAATACGGTAAGTCACGGATCTAGTAGTTCACAGTGACTGCTGAGTGTTGTTTATCCACCTCTCTGGATACAGTAAGGCTTTAAGCGGTGGTGTCACGAGCTCCTATTCATCGAACAGTTATACAGATGCAGCCCACCTGCAAGTGGAAATCAGAGATACCATGTATTAAATATGCTATAGGGCATATGTCGTACCAAAAGTATTGCTGTAAGCTGTATAACAACCCATCTTAATGTACACACAGGTGCAAAATAGGGATCATCAATTATCACCTTTAGAAAATATTTGTTCGAAATATCAGTGTCACTTAATTCTGAATGCACATATGCAAATGGATCGAAATGCCACCTGATACCGCCCGACGCACTACCAAAATGGCAGGGTTCTATCACCAGTCAACCGTCACCAAGGCTATGCTTTTGTGCTATGCATAAAATGACTTGTCTTGTGGTGCAGCATCAGTACAAGTGTGATCTAACTTGTACGTTATCTTCAACCTTTCCAGATCCGTGACCGCTCACCGTGTCCACCTAAATCCTGTGAGTTCAAAATGATTCCTCGCCACATGGGTACTCAGGTTCTCCATGTGAAATTCGAGTCTTCCCTTTGTGGTCAACTGGTTGGTCCCGCAGAGAATAGCGAAGCAGCGTTTCGCTTCAATTCGTTCTGGAATCGGATAAATACGGGGTGCCCTGTCATAACCTTTAGCAAAACGAAGGATTCATTTGATAAAGGTTAGCAAGCAAAAGATATCCAAGGTATTTCAGAATAATTTTTGTGTTTTTGGGCCTCTGCAGGTAAAATCAATCATCTTATTAGACACTCCAGCATTTTTGTTCTTGTGGCTAACATATTGTGCATATGTTGCAATAAATTCCACAACGGCCTGAACCACCATACTTTGACAAAATTGAGATTTTGCTTGAGGTTTTGCTAGACATTTCTTGTAACACACGCCATTCCATTACTGACAGATTCATATAGGCGGTGAGTTGCTCCGTCGTGCAGGTAACATAAGGTTAGTAAGAAATTTGGAGAACACCGTAAGTAGTGATCCTTGTTTCATACTCCATGCAAGTGCCGGATTTTTAATGGGACTCTGGTTTCCTCTTTAAATAACTCAAACGCCGTTCAAAAGCAGTAGTTCTCTCGGGTTGACACAGATTGTCACAGCGTCGAGGTAAATTCAAATTTGTGTGTTACTAGGGAATTACTCTGCTAGCAACAACGATGGTTAGTGAACGGTGTGACGATCTGCAATGTGTCAAATTCGCTGTCTCACAGTTATTCTCCAAGTTACTTGTATATCATGCAGTCCTAACCTAATGAAAAATTTTCTCTTCTTTTTGCAGTGCCACATGGAAGATATTACTGTGAGTAACATTGTCATGTTGCAAGACTGCTTACGGTGGCCTCAACTATACCGTTTTACTAGAAGCCTTATGTTACAGTTAAGCTCAAACACCTACCTTCTATATACTTTAAACGCCATTCATTCGGATAAAATAATATTTTTTTGATCTCATGACTTCCTAAAAGAGTATCTCGTGAGACTACATACATGAAGTCATTATGTGGTGTTCGAATATCAATTTGTTTTACCGCCCAATTACAAGCGATGTTGTACGGATGAATTTTGCTGGTGATAAGCCATTGTCTCGGTACAAAACTAGTATTCACATGGGCGATCCACATTACGCCTCATAGCCATTTGCGACCGAAAGATCCCATACTCCATGGGTACACATATGCGAGTGGTATGTTCTGAAATTGCATGAGAGTTTATTTCTTATCCAAGCAAACAACCCCTTGAATTGAAACGCACCCACATGGACATCAAATGCAGTATTTCACTAGAAACACTGAAAATAATGCTTTGAACAATTGTGCTTAGTTTGCTTTAAACCGAGATGGCCATATTCATTTAATCGTGTTCTAATTATCTATACAATGATGTTTTAAACAGACGGAATTTGTATCAAATATTACTCAATGGAACTATTGTAGTGTTCGGTTCACAGAATGGCAGTGCAGCCGATGGAAATTAATGCATGGCGCATGTTGATTTAGCTGTTTGTAGCGAACAGATAGGTTCATGTTAAGACTGAAATTGGCGCAAATTTGTACATAAAATCTGTGTTGACCATACAGCAACGTTCCGGTGGATGGATGTTTACAAATGTGACAATGTTGTGCTTCACAAGAGCATTAATTTAGCTCGAGAAACCCCACTCCAGCGCAGTCAAACGTCAACCAATGAGCGTAGGCGCGGAAACTTGTAGGTGCCCGATAATCTGCACCGTGCGCTTGCAGTAGTATGGCTGAGAGCCTTGTCAAATAAACGTGTCTCTGCCCTCTTATTAAACACTACCATCATATATATCATATGCTGAGAAATCTAGATAACAATGAATAATAAATAAAGATCTGTTTAGCATTTCGGATTAGGTACTTTCCCTGGAATGCGCAATTTTAAATAAGGAAATACAATTTACAACTAAAAAATCGACTTACATTATTGTCTGACAAGTTGATTGCGATATTTCCTCAGTGTTGTAAAAAGTAAAATGTCACATCCGTCTCCTTATTAGGATTTAAATTTGAGCCGTATGCACTCAAGTCGTTCATTAACATCATCCATTCCATTGGACTATTCACACCATGAGCTAATTAAATCAAACATCCACCTCCTATCTGCAGCCGCACTGGTCTCTGGTCGTTCACAAGTGGATGTGTGCAAAGAGGTAATACCGCGAAATTTTAACTCGCAACAAATGTGCAATACTTTTATTCATAGAAAATTAAAGGCGAAACCCGCATGCAACAATTGCTTCATTATTATTATTATTATCTTTTGCAAATCTATGCTACACTTAAAAACAATTGCTATGTTATCGAACTTTTCGAGTCATGTTATGTCTATAACTGATGATATTGGATTTAACAAAATTGGTGTAACCTCAGACTTGTCCCATGTCAAATAGCAGAAGTAATCTTTGCACTAAAATGTTGGGACTATTTTGCGCAAGCCTTTATTTACGGTATGATTATCCTTAATAGGCGAAGAAGCGTACTCAATACGGCGCTTACATTTGCGAGGAAATTCAGAAG
Organism: Dicrocoelium dendriticum; assembly: GCA_944474145.2. NCBI lineage: Eukaryota > Metazoa > Platyhelminthes > Trematoda > Plagiorchiida > Dicrocoeliidae > Dicrocoelium > Dicrocoelium dendriticum. The sequence continues at coordinate 10,258 of CALYDF020003732.1, forward strand.
GTAAACAGAACTTCTGCTGACAATCAGAAACGAATATTCCGCATGTGGCCGAAGGATCCAATCTACCTTGCTGATATCCCATGGCATATGAATGAACACAGCAAATTTGTACACTTCTTGAACAGTCGCAGTGGAAAGTGCAAATTCAACGGATACGTCCAATTGAATGAGAGTATGTTGCAGGAATCTTTGGCAAAAATTTCTTTATGGATTCAAAACAATCATTAAGAATTTTTGTCGGGTATTAAGTGACTAAAAGCCGGATTTTTATGGCGATTACCACATAATCAGTTTTATATCGAGTTTCGCAGTCGGATGACATTTATAATTATATGAACCTAATGCGATTGGTTAGTTTCCTGTTGAGATGATTGACAGGACGCACAAGTTACCACTTTATCACGAATTTTATAACCTAACTGGAAAGCTCAACAAACCTTAAAATAAAATACCATACCCGCTTAATTATAGAGGGTCTTTTGAGTAACCTATACATTTCAGTGAAGACGTTTGCTTAGTCTTTTCCTATCCTCGCGTAGTTTGCTTTGATAGTCAGTTTCTGCTAGCGCCACGAATTTCTCTGAGGCAAGAAACTACACATAATTCTTAATCGCAGCATAGTAAGATGGCGATCCGTCCAAATAGGTAAATATCCATTGCTTGGTCACAACATATTGGCAACTGTGGAGTTAAGATTTCGGGTCCCACAAGGGTCAGGTGTTATACGAATTCCTGACGAGATCCATATTGATGAAACTGGTGCAGAGTGCCTTTACGGGCTTTGACAGCAGTCTGCCTGATTTCGGATTTGAGGAACTTCTAATTAATATTGTATCTAACCAGCAGCTAATAACAGGCAAATAACGGATGATATTTCGAAGTAAACTAACGCCGAAATTTTCGAATTCTGGGACGACACCGTTAACCGTAAAACTTGTTGCAGGAACGCTGACGCATTTGACAGAAAACAAAGTTACTCCCCTCAAAGAACTCATGCATTTTTTCCGCCCTCATTGAAGATAGGACAGTACCGGATACACTTAATAAAATGCTACGATGTATTGCTCTGAAGTGTTCCTGTATTTCAACGTTTAGCGCAGTGATATTAACTGTATGCAACATCACTTTAACTTACTGCCTTCCAGCTGAAGAGCTTCGTGAGGTACCAGGCCATACATCATCGTTAGGCTTTCCTTAACATCATCATCGCTCGCTGTGCTGGTTTCCTAGACTGCTCACAACCTTCCATCTGCTGCCCTGCCATTGCCTTCATTTTACACAAAGATTACTCAGTCGATTGATTGACAACGTATATTGCAAATTGGAAGATGCTACTTGATATATCATGGCAGCCATTTGTCATCTACTTTTTGCTCCAAAAGTGTGGCATTGTAATTGCATTAGCAACAACTTATATTAAATTGAATGCTTCTTTTTATGCGTGTAATTCTTTGGGTTGTGGCACTCCATGTGTTTAAATTATACTCCAAAGGTTTCTTTGCAACGCTGCTCCGCATTCGATTAAGCATCATGAACTACACTCAGCGGGAAGCGCAGAAATATTTTTCATGGACTGAACACGTGACCATCGTAAGCAATAAGCATATAGCCATAAATGAGTCGTGTACAAATGAGCCTGTTTAGAAGACAACAGGTGAGAATTAGTAGTCGAATTTGTTTGAGGCAATCTGTATCGTTATCTGTGAGAGAAATACCCATGGAAACAGAGCGGCGATTGTATAGGCTTGGACAACCGCTAGACAGATTGGTTGCACCATAGAATATGCAAAACTATTTTAGTCATATTATGTAGTTTAGAAAAATATAAATCGTTGAGGTTGTCGTAAATTGGTCCACTTCATGACTATTTCAGGCTGCGCTTCAGCATCCAAACATGCACTGAGCGATGGGACGATAAAACAACGATACCTCACAAATAATACAGATAATGCTTATTCAAGTCCAAGGAACTGGTTAAGATGCAAGTCTCAAGAGCAGTGGCATGCGAGTCACGGACGTTGCTTACCATATGATAGCAAAATCAAAAACAATTTTAAGTCTACGTGATCGGAACTTGAACACATTGTTTTGCATGCGATGTTAAACCACATGAACAACACATATTATTTGGGAATGGAACCTAGCAAACCGGTTTGCTTAGGCGTTTTTAAATAAAGTTGGATTGGGAGCATTATCGTCATCCGAGGAATCGACATTTTACGGCTGACACGCTAGGTGGAAGTGTATGTTACGACGGTATTTCAGCCAGCTAGATTGCATAACTTACATTGAAAATTGGCCTCCCGATTTGGTCTATTGACTGAGTTCCTAGAAGTTGTAGCGCACGCAGTTGATAATATTCAAGACATGGGAATACGCTAGGAACTCCGTCAATTGCATTACTTTCAACCAGTCTAAGCACCTATAAATTATTATACATGCTCTTATTATAAATGGAAGATTATTGGAAACCACTAGATCTATGGAGACCGGAATGGGAGCCCCGTCAATTTTCATTACGAACATGGGTATATATGGTGGACACTTGCAATACGTCATTCTGTAGTGAACCATTATGAACGCAGTGGAAACAAGACTATCATCATCATCATCATCATCATCATACACGTTAGCTAGAGGTGGGGAACACCTCAGCTACTGTGCCGCAATACAGAGAAAAAAGGGAGAAAAAAGCAACTGGTGCAAGCTGGCTGAGCTACCGGTAACGGAGGGGCATCGTTCCGGTAAGAAACCAGCCGGCTGCTATGCACCCAAAAAAAATAATATGAAAAATTATATAAGGCTAAATAATGAGATTGTGATTGGAGGGGGAAGCTAAGCGGGATGGGGTGGGACAAAGAAACTCACAGCACGAATACCACTGAGGTCGGCTCCTAGCCATATCAGCAAGTGTGTCCAACCAAACGTGTTCATCGTCTTTCGGACCCCAACCAGGGAGCCGAGACGCTCCAACCGAGGCCAGCTCAGAAGTGAGGGCCTTCATTCCTCTGGACCAAGTCATCGCTTGGCCACCCCTCCTCTTCTTCCATCCACACCACCGGCGCGCAAACAACACACGTCGCGGAAGTCGGTGGGCTGGCATGCGTAACACATGGCCGAGCCATCGGTGCCTGATGCGTGAAATAACGGTGCTGAGCGGTTCATTTGCTTTCCCTGTGCCATAAACAAGGCGTCGAACACGCTCGTTGCTCACGCGGTGTTCCCACCAAATGTGAGCTAAATTACGAAGGCACCGGTGGTCGAACGTAACTAGACTCTTCAGGTCCGCTGCTTCAAGCGGCCAGGTTTCACAACCGTACAGTAGGGTCGAACGTACTGCTGCATTGTACACTCTTCCCTTCAGGGAGAGAGTGATGTCGCGCCGGCGCCATAAGTGGCGAAGGTTAGCAAAAGCGCCCCGAGCTTTTGCTATACGATTCGTGATTTCATCTTCAATCCCACGAGCGCTGATACAACTTCCCAGGTAGTTGAATTTTTGAACGAATCTAGCTGATCCCCACCATGGGTCAGCGTAGGAGGCGGTCCAGACCAATCTTGGAGAAACGCTTTGCACTTCGAGGGTGCGAAGCAAAGCCCGAAGTGACGGACAGCTAGTGCTAATCTGTCCAGTGCCGCTTGGCACGTTTGTGAGCTGTCACAGATCAGGGCAATATCATCAGCACACTCCAAGTCAAGAAGTCGTTCTCCTGGGAGTAGCTCCACACCTTCTAAGTCGTGTCCTGTAAATGCGATTTCCATGACTTCGTCAACAGCGAAGTTGAAGAGGAAAGGTGACAGCGGGCATCCTTGTCTCACGCCACTGGAGATATTAAAGGGCGACGACAACTTGCCGTAAGCCCTCACTCTGCCCGAGCTACTCGCATATAATGCTCGGATAATATTCACATATTTCTCAGGTACACCTTTCCTGAGTAGACAGTCCCAAATTACATGTTTATCCACCGAATCGAATGCACCTTTGATATCGAGGAACACGACAATGGTGGGCCGCCAATATATGTGACGGTGCTCCAACAACTGACGCAAGGTGAAGATGTGATCAATGCAGCCACGACCTCGACGAAATCCAGCTTGCTCTTCGCGAATCTGGCTTTTACGAGTGCCAGTCAGTCTGTGAAGGATGACAGAGGCAAGCAATTTGGAGGCGATGGAGATCAGACTGATTCCTCTATGGCTGCCGCATTCCGATCGTGAGCCTCCTTTGAAAATTGGGACTATGATGGAGCGGCTACAATCGGTAGGGACAGTTTCCTGCTCCCATATTTTGTCTAGTAACTTTTGTAAATCATCCACAAGAGCAGGTCCCCCGAATTTGAAGAGGGCTGGAGGTAGGTCACCAGGTCCCGCGGCTTTATTTAACTTCAACAGTTTGATCTCATGTTCGACTTCTGAGCGAGAGGGTGGGTCCAAAGGAACAGCCCACGGAGCAGGGCGATCACTGGTCGGCGAGAAATCTAACAATTCCGACAGATTAAATTGCCTTTCAAAGTGCTCAGCCCAACGTTCCAGGCGTTTTGATAAATTGTGGATGGGCTGTCCACTCTCGTCACGTATAGTTTCACTAACACCAGGTCTCCTGCTGCCCGTTTCCCGTATCAGACGGAATAACTCACGATGGTTACCAAGGGCAGCGGCCATTTCCATCTCTGATGAACGACGAGACCACCAGGATTCGCGGTCTCTCTTCAGGCTAGCACGGAGTTTCGCCCGGAGCACTTTGCGAGTTTCATTGTGTTCGCTTCCAGCCGGAATATGCTGGCGAGCATCTATAAGTTCCAGAGACTGTGAAGCGACCCAATGTTCATGTTGGCTATTAGACATACCACATGAGGATTTGCCTGCTGCTAGTAAGGCCTGTTGCATATGAGACCAGTGAGCTTCAATTGCATCCAGTGAGCGTTTATCCAACTCGGATGACAGCGTAATTTGATAGGTATTCAGAACAGCTGGCTTCGTCAGTTAGCTGGTGTCAATGCGCTCACAACGTCGTCGCGGGCGTCCGCCAAAACGCATCCGAATGTCAGCACATACAAGTGCATGATCGGTCTCAACACCTGTGCTCCAAATCGAGCGACAGTTCTGGACGCAGCCTCTCCAGCGGTAACTGATAGCAATGTGATCGATTTGCGTCCATAGCTGGTTCGAGGCTGGTGGGCGCCAAGTCACCCTCCGGCGGCTGCTGTGTCGGAAATTAGTGCTCGCAAGAAATAAGCGAGCATCCTCACATAAATGAAGTAAACGCTCACCGTTATCATTACGGGAGCCTATACCATGTTGGCCGCCCAGATGCAGCTTATCTGTGGATAATTTTCCAACTTGAGCGTTCAGATCCCCAGCCAGCACTACAGTGTCCGAGCTTCTTCTGTGGCGAAGGAGTTCGTTCAGTTGGCGATAGAAGTCGTCTTTTACCGAGTCATCACTACAGTTTGTCGGTGCATAGGCAGCGATAACGAATAGACACCTGTTAGTCCTACACGACTTCGAAGTTTTGAATGAGCCAGCCAATCGGACCGCACACATCCGGCTACTGATTGGAATCCAATCAACCAGAGCAGCTTCAGTCCGGGGACTCAGGGCAATACCAACACCGGCTTGGCCGGTGCCCGAAGCTGCATCGTCACCGGATAGGCGCAATGAGAAAGTGCTGCTTGCGTCACCTGAAGGGGATCGCAGAGTGAGTACAGAACTCGAGTCTTGCAGGCGGGTCTCCGATAAGCAGCAGATATCGATTGTGCGGGTCTCTAATGTTCGGGCAAGTGCTGCCTGTTGACCGATCTGAAGCAATGTGCGAACATTGAGGCATGCCAGTCTGAAGGAGGATCGAGGGCTCCAAATGGAATCCAATGAACTGGAATGGGCCGCTTGCTTGGACATGGGCCTGTCGGCAGGGCAGGAATGACGCTCTGCGTTCACCTGTGAGTTGAAACTAAAAGACAAGCGACCTTTGAAGCAAGGTGGGGGAGGGCCGAGAATTGGGGGGTTGAAAACAGGGGGGCTACAAGTGAAGCTGGAACAGGACGATAAGGGTGAAAAAGCGCAAGAAGGGAAATAAGAAGATGGAAAGGCTTGAGCAGTAGCATCCAAACCCCTATCCACCCTGCTCGATGCAGCAGATAGGGCACCGTTGATTATCCTCTGCGGTGGCCAAAGCATCAGAAATTTGTTTGAGGAGAGATTCGTTGTATTGCGTGGGCAGGTTATTGTCAGGTTGCCCAGGTCTAGACAGGAGAACGATTGGGGTTCTCAACCAAAGCCTTTGGTTCAAAAACCTGGCCGCAAGGCAGCGGGTTTGGCACTGGACTACAAGGAGTCCGTTTTAAGGAATAAGGAGACACCCTCATTCCAACCCCCAACCTGGAGGACCAGGAGGCTGAGTTCGTCTGGCCTCTAACCATTGACCAATCTGGTATGAGTGGCTCTGAAGGTGCAAAAGCACCACCCAGTATGGCTCAATGGATCCCTGAGGCACACAAACCATCGCACCACGGTAAGGTCCAGCCTATTTGCGATGGGAAAACAAGACTATCCTGCTTACTGACTACTTAGATGTCCACCAAGCGTTTGAAAATTGTCTCCTTCTGCGCCCTTACGACAGACCGCTTTATAACTAGACTAAGCTAACCCTGATGTCATACCTTAGAACTTGTCCCACCATTTGCGTCGTCAATTCTACGGGATGTTACTTTACAATTAACTGAAAAAAGCCTTTGGGGAAATGTTGCTACCTAAAGCTTAGGATTTCCTGTTAATTGAATAACTGGGACTGGGAGTACAATATACTGTAAGCGGTTTAGGGCCTAAGTGCCGAGGTAAATTCCGATACATATGAATAGCAGTTATCAAATCAATTGCATCTACTCGCCAGCAGTTCCGGCGGTACACCCCTTCGTCAGAAATTGCAAAACGTTACATCCAGCGAAAAGAAACTATACAATGATCAATTCTATCCAGCGGTTGAAAAATAAAAATGTCAAAATTATTAGACTGTGGTGGAATGAGCACAAGGTCTAGGATGTGTAACGAATGACCTGCACAAAATCTGTTGAGCTGTGCAACATGTTGAAACTGACGAGATGCAGGGACGGTTTTAAGGAAAACAATGCTAAAAGATGCAGGAGCCAGATCACGATAGAGTTAGTCCTAATCGATATCAGAAGCCTTAAATTCTTCCAGAATCAGAAAATCTGTGCCCTCACCATGCTTCTTGTACGAGTTCAGCGCCTTGTATCCGGAAACCGAAGGGATTCTAAACATGGCCAGGCATAAGAGACCAGCATCGAACATGGTTTCGGCGCCAAAGATGTCCAGACCTGCTCTCACATTCACCGATCGTTTCCAGGAGATGCTTCATGTGGCCTTCATTCCAATGGGAATCCCACAAGCGCCAGACCTCGTACCAAAATGTTTGACCAGAGATGGAGGTTGCGCTGTAATATATACCTCAGGCACAAGTATATACAACGAAAAATAAGTCTCTGTGAAATCAAATAAGTCCGTGCAAATATCAGAGACAAGGGTTGAATCTTACCAAGCTTGTTACTCAAGCCACACAATATAGCAAATATCTCCCGCAAACCATTATTTAATCTAAGCACCTCGGGGCTACAAGAAAGACCTCCACCGAACTCTTGGCGCATATTGAATTAGGCAAAAATGTAAGAGGTGTAGGTAAGTTCCCCATTTCCTCGGCATATCCGTAGATCGTCAAAAGCCAGCTTTATTCGGATTCGGTCCACTGGAAAAAGATCTCAAGGAACTTGGAAGGTCTCACCTTTAAAACTTGGGGTCCGTCTCAGAACGTTGTGATATGCGTCCCATTCTGCAAAACTAATCTATCGGGACGACCATCATCAGTAACTTTGAGCCTCCTGCCGCGAATATAAGAAGATACTATATTGAGGCCTAGTTAATTTTTATCGAAAGGAGGAAAACAATACGACCAAAGAACATCTGGTCAACTTGTATCCCTTCGTCTGGGTTATCCAAGTCGCACTTAGAGACCTACGTAATAATCAATAATCCACGAAGTAGATGTGATTGGTTGCTAGCAGAAGCAGTGGGTACATGGGAACAATTGTGTAATACTGCTAAAAATGCCAAGGCTTGATAAGTCCCGTGGGTTGGTTTGTGGGAATTACATTAGTTCAGTGAAGTTTCATAGTAGTAAAAATCAAATATGTGGTCACATGTTATCCACGTTAACACTTAGGTATTTCCCTCAACCCCCGATTGAGTGTGGTTGATGATCACAATGTTTCTGCGTCTAGTTGTCACTTAGTGTATAGAAATCAGATCGAGTAATATAACTGGTGTGAAGCAGCGTCGAGTACTTTTTTTAAAATGGGTAGCGTGGGCGCGGAAATGACCAGTCGCAAGAACGTTCCATTTTTGTCAAATTCGAAGTGAAAATAATTCTGGCGGCACAAAAGCCGACTGTACTGAATGGAAGTACCAGTCTATAACCTCAAGATTCTAGGTTGCAGCTTAGCTTCAAGAAGAGAAAGCAACCGTAACTGAGGTTTTTCAAAAGCTTGAACGCTTGGATGAGATCACCCTGTAGGCGGAGATATATTCCGCTGTACACACCAAGGACTTTCATTCGACTATATATTTACAAGTGCCAAAACCCTACACAGTTGCTTCCTTGACCGTCGTTCTTCGGTCTCCAGTGCAACCGGGTCGCGTTTCAACCATGGTTGCTAAGCCTGGATCGCGTGCTATACATTGGGCTTCACATACGCATTGAGCATTTGGGGCGATGGAGATATGGAACCACCCAAACGCCCTCCGTAACAGACCAACGTGTTGATTAGCTGCTTTGGACGCCTTCAAGGACTGAACAGCCGAGGTCGTCTTTGATTACCAACCTAAACGCTCGCTCTTGTGAAGCCGTGTGCAACGTATTGTATTCAAGCTTTTATGCGTAGGTGGACTTGTGGCGGACGTGCACGGTTTTTAACTTGTCCGTGTTGAACGAAAGAGTATGTAACTGTGAACATTCAAAAGCGCAGTCAAGGTCTAGTTGCAACATATCGTGATCATCCTGACAACCAACGGCCCGCCAGATCTTAATGTCATGGGGAAAGCACAGTCAACTTGAACTGATGACACTGGCAAGGTCGTTAATGAAGAAAAAGTGTAACCGCGGCCTCAACGCCGACCCCAGTGGATCAACCCAGTCCACAACAATTGGCTCGCAAGAATAAACCTTCAACTTAAGCATAAAGACGCCGTTGACAGAGGAAGTTTTCATTCAATCCAAGGACTGGGTTACCAAATCCGTATGCTTGCAAATTTTGGAGAAGGATGCGGTGATATATTTGGTCGTATGCTTTGGAGAAGTCCATATGACTGACAGCGATCTCAGTCCTACTGTCGGCTATCTCAGTCCAAGTGCCACTGTCAAACGTTAGTTTGGTGATACATGACCGTTGTTGACGGCATCCGTGTTACACAGGTGCTATGACATTAGACCTTTTTAAGTAGCCCGTTACAGCTTCAGCCATGATCGATTTCAGCTACTTGGAGAACACCGGGACTAGACTTGCGAGCACCGGCAGTTCCAAGCAAACTGGCTTTTAGGAGTTTCGCTTCTGCCATACTCTGTCGAAGATGCACTTTAGATGATGAGCTGATTTGTTGAATTTCGGTTATGCATCAACCTTGGTTTTCCTATCTTGCAGCATTGCATTCCTGCTAACTGGCATTAGGGGTGCACTTTGCCCCACCACTAACACAAAGCACTCGGTCTTAAAAGCTGATAAGTTTACATTATATGGTGGTTCCAATATCAGGTATGAAGAAACACGGTTTCGCTTACCAGAAGAAGTGGCTTAGTCAGAGGCAAAATCAGTAAGTAAGATCTAATATACTTGGCGGCGACGTATTCGTCTCTTAGATATAGATTGGACCGCGGGCTTAGTGCGCTACACGTCTATCGCTCAATGTAGTTCGACAAATGTCACAATGGGAAATGATAGATGAGGTGGCGGGTAACAGGATATATAGATAACATTGTACAGACTTCGATGTGAAGAGAGGTCTTTACTGCAATCCAGGCATTTAAATGCCATAGGTGGGGGCAGAAAAGCAACCATAGGTTCCGCTTTATTTATTAAATACATGGCCCCGAAGGAAACACCCGCAATGTCGAGACCCCAATATTATTATATTTCCTACATTACGGAGTATCGAGTGTAAGTAAATTGTGCCTCTTCCAGGGATGGCAGTTTAAGCTTGCGTTTGCATGTATGCTGAATGATTAAAATCATTAATAGCTCTACGTAAGGAACCAATGTAACTATAACCAGATCTCAGCGTCCTTTAGTTAACTTAAAGCAAAAAATATCGTCCCACACTGAAATTTCGCTTTCCTGCACTTAGAAGGCGGTTTACATATGTAGATTTCAAGTTAATATACATGCTTTAGCTAATGTGTTCCCTGGCGCTTTCTGCAGTAGTAACTTTTATCTGATTCAGTTTCCTTCTTGAGCATTCGCAAACTCGTGTAAGTCACCTGGTTGGTATGGCCAATAATCGATCGCCAAATCATATCAACGTACGTCTAAAAGTATGGTGTCCCAGTTAAGTTCGGCGCACGATAGTTGAATAACACCAGGAATAAGGGTGATTCCGGCACAGAACCCAATGGAACCACTGTGTTAGTAATCCACCAACACGTGTTTAATAAATTCGCTGGTTGAGGCAGTGACCAATCTATTTAGAAGCAAAGTTGCCGCTGATATAACTCTTAGTTTGGAAAGCAATATTAAGGAGATCAGAGACTTTTAACAATTCCATGTGGTGAACATCAATTGCGCCTTAACGATTGGCCTCATCAGTCCAACTAACTTTTGACATAAAGTTTGTCAGTGCATGACCCGTATTGATGGAAGCAGTAATGCTTCAGTGCTTTAAGGCTACATCCCACCAACTCGTATATTAAGAATTGTACTGTAGAAGAAGGTGATTCACTTCGCGGTTTGCAGAGTAAGCAAGTTTGTCATACTGTAAGCTGAGCCTATTATACGTTTCCGCGTATTCATGTAATGATGGTATTCAACCACTGTTAAAAGGATCACGATGGTAACAAACCAAACACACTTTAAACAGGCAAGTTTATTAGGAGACAGCAGCCGACGCGCCACTGGTGTCGTTTGTAAGCCATGTCCTGTAAAGCCTTGATGTAAGCACAAAGCAACTCACGTGGACTTCAACCCGGAAGGCGAGACGGACCAACAGCACCCATTATGGTCGCCAGTGACATCATTTTCCGCTGCCAACCCAACTTCTGTCCATCTTGAGCCTTGCGCCACCCCACATATGACAGACTAAACAAGCCCCTCCTAGGTAAGCAGTTACCAGGCGCAGGTAGCATTTATTTGAGCCAACACAACTTACGCAGTTTTATTTTTTCTTCGAAGTAGCTGACATGATTATCACCGCCTAGTACTCGCCTAAGCACGTCATCTTTTCGGACACGCTTGTGCCATCCGACATTAGCAATGCTTCGCAGACAACGAAAATCAGAGACTTGAAGCAGACTAAGCTATTCGAACGGACAGGTTCTCACTTCCAGAGAGCAGAGCGGCCCTCACTGTGGCTTTGTATACACGACCTTTCAGACGAAGGGAAATTCCCATCTGTCGCCAAAGATGTCGCATTTTCAAGAAGGCAGCTCTGGCCATTGCAATGCTTTAGCTGACATCAGTTTAAGTGCGCCCATTAATGCTGATGTAGCTGCCAAGATATGTGAAAGGATCAACCACCTCTAGTTCCTCTTTAGCAAGAGTCAATGGATCAAAAACTTGCTGGTGGACCAGCAGCAAAATTTTACACTTTGAAGAGGCGAATTGCATGCCAATTAATGGGATTACTCAAGACAGGCTATTCAGGGTTGCTTGTGTCGCTGCAACATCGTCGAAAAATTGGAATATATCGTCCTTGTAATCAAGATCAATTAATCATGCAGCAGGCAGGACTTTAACACATATATGGTGAGTTTCCGCTAGGGATCACTTCATGAAAGAATCCACGAAGAAACTGAGCAAAATGGGAATTCGGACAACCCTGAGGAACGCTACTTGCGATGGGAATGCTAGCCGAAATGCCAATATAGACCCTGGCGCGCCCTGTAGTTTTCTAGTATAGAGCACGTAGGATGTTCGCATATTTCGTGGAAAAACATTTGCGCATAAGTATGTCTAACAGAATGCATCGATCGACTGAATCACACGGGCTCTTAAAATCGATGAACACAGCTATTGTCTGTCGGTGGTATCCGTGGCGCTGCACTATCACCTGCAGCAAAGTAAACGTATGGTCTATACAGCCAAGTCTTGGACGGAAATGGTTGTTCTGTTCCCTAATCCTGTGTTCTGGCTCCACATTGAAGCGAGGAACGAGAGCAGTGGCCAATAATTTTATCGCAAACGGCGTTGCGCTTATACCCCTTTGTTTACAAGTCTGTACGACTGCTATTCTTATTTATCGCCATCGCAATCGATTCGCTCCAATTAGCCTTGATCCGCTTCCTTCAAGATACGTTCGAATAGAGCGGTTAATGCTTTCCAGAGGACTTTACCACCATCCTTAAATTGTGCAGATTGGATGCAATCAGTGTCAGAAGCACAAAAGCGATTGAGAGCTGTGATCGCGTCTTGGACCACGGCCTCCAACGAAAGCTGTAAACTAACCGTTCCTTGGTTCGTCCTGCATCCTCTGAGTAGTTAGAGTTCTGGGAACAAGATGCAAGCTCAATTGATTTTGAAGCTGTTACGCCCAATGATACACGCCGTGCTCTTTAGTGAGGATAAGTGCACCCAAGCTGGTTTTGTTTGTCTCATTGACTCCCGGTTTCATGGGACTAGTGGTGCGGATCAGCTGGAACAACGTGCGGTGGTTGTCTGCTGATCCTGCCTCCCCATTTCTTGATCCCGACTCATCCATCAGACTTCCTTGTCAGCACGTAGGCTCCGCTTTATTTAGCGCCTAATAGCCCGTCTGTTCACCTTGTGCTCAGCGTTGACCGGGAGATTTCTTCTAGATTCCAACAGGTTTACTGACCTCTCGGATATTCAGTGACTGGAGCGAGAACGATTATTAGGCCCACAATCAGATGACGCTGCTTCGTGCATGGTGGCCGAGATCTTATTTCACTGAAGCTGTCATTATAACGAGACACCGAAATTTGGTACGCAGTGTGTCTTGACAGGCATGCGTAACCGGTGGCTGAGACCATTTCATAGTTGCAATTTGAAACAGATTCTTGGTGCGCCGCCCGGTAAAGTTCATGGAGAAACGATTACGTCCTAAGGCATGACCAGTGTCGACGCAGGTATTCCAGTACAAGCGGCAATCCAGCATTGAACCGCGCAACCTGTAACATATGACAATATGGTCAATGTTGGTTAATCGCTCGTATTATACAGGAGGACACTAATTGGCGCTTCAGTGTTCACTGTGTATAAAAGCAGTGTAAACAAAACAACTGGTGCTCCGCACACAGTCACAGAGACGCTTACTTTTATCAGTCCGTCCGTAGTTAAACCCATAATTACCACCCAGCTGAGTTGCTTAATTTCTCAGGTGCCCAACTTGTGCGTTGATTTTCTCTGCAAATACTATAATATCGGAACGGGTAGCACTGCATATTATCGCTTTCAGTTCGTAATAGAATAGGTCTCGACAGCATTAGAACTGCAGTCGGTGGGCACATAAGCGAAAAACAAACGAACACCGTGTTTTACTACTTCGTTAATATACCTTAGCTGATGTCGTCGAACGCGCTGCACATAAACGGCTGTCTACCAGCATCCAATCAACCAACGTTGGCTTAGCCGTGGATCATGGAATGATACCAACACCAGCTTGACCCGTGAGTGATGCATCGGCGTCTCCGGATTCGTGCAGCCAATATCGAGAGGATAAGCCGGGGTCAGTTAATTCACTAACCTTAGTAGGGTCGTCGATCCTAGTTTATGACACACAGAACACACATCCATACCAGGTGTGCTCAAGTTGTGCGCGATTGCAGCCTGCTGGCCTACCTGTGTCCCGTGCAAATGTTGAGCGTCGCCATGGAAAAGGGACAAGGTGGCTCTATATTTGACGTTTGTCGAGAAGCTTTCGGTACGTATCGCGAGATGGTAGCTGGAGTTAGTTCTACTCCAGTGGCAATTTGGTTACTGTCATTAAGGCTGGGAATTATAGAAGGAACCTTATTATTGGGGTCTGGATGGTAGTAAGAGAAGCAGGTAGAAAAGCAAGAAGGGAGACGCCAGCGATAACATGTTTTTGCTTCTCCTTTCCACTAGTTGCAGCAGATAAGGCAACCCTTTATAATCTACGCGACGGCCGATGAAGGATGACGGTTATTTTTGAAGAGAAGCTAATGGTTTATGTGGGCTGAGGTACTGTTGGTGCGCCCAGACCTAAACAGAGGGACGGGTAGGGTCCTCATCCAATTCCTTAAGCGCAAACGCCTGTCCGCTAGGCAGCAGGGAGGTAGCAATTACTTATTTTTACAGAAATGGACGCTACCCCATTTCAAACCTCCACTTGCAGGACCAGGCGACTGAGTTTGCCTGACTTATAACCATTGAGCAACCTGGTAGGAGTAGCTCTTAATGGTCCCGGAGGCCCCAACCCGTATGGCTCGATGGGTCAAGGAGGTACGCAAACCATCGTACTATTTTATGGTCCAGTCATGTTGCGACTGCCGAAGAGGAGTTGCCTTGAAAGCAATTCAAATGTTCATCTATGTGTGCTTTCTCTGAATACCTAAGATATGGTTCAAATAACACGTATTGTATGCGCGATAAGGCAAATTGAAGAGAACTATTAGTGCATTTGCTCTACGTATAGAAGTACTATCCTAGGTAGAGTCCACAAGTCATCACTCTCCTTTATACCCTCATGATGGTAGAATATTTAGCCATAACCACGCACCAACTACAGCTAAAATTAAATTATAACAGGTCAAATCTACATTTCCGCGCATTGAAAAACTAGCACAAATAATATCATTAGTATAGTTTGGTTACAATTCCCATTCGTTTACCTATTGATCCATCAAAATGGGTGACAAATAAGGAACAATTGATGTAGACAAGCGCGTGTGCGAGTATAACTAGATTACTATATTTATGTAGTCGATGAACTATAGAAATAACTTGACCATACAGTGTGAAAGGGTGCCTGGCATTAAGGAGTATTTCGGACTCCAGATCTTCTTAGGATTGAACCAGCGGTATCAGTAAACTCCGACATAAAAATTATGCTACATCAAACCAGCTGCCTCAGTTAACTGTTAATCACGCTGCATTGCCTGTATGAAAGTCCATGAAATAGCGCCGTTGAGCAACATAGCCAATGCAGCAATACATAATTCGGTGACAAAGATAAGAGCAAACTCCGAGGCACGGGAGAAGACCATAGTCTGAAGACATATACCGTAAATCTCCTGACTTCTGTAAATGTATCCTGCACGTAGCTGGGCCAGGTGAGATCAGATGGTGTTGTAAATTCAAACTATTTCCATGATGTTCAGGAGGTTGCTCTCCTAGTACCAATACATACATGAGTGGAGTGCAGAAGTAGTTGCTGATAATTATTTTCTGTAGAACGCGTGAGATCATCTTCACAGTCGCTGCGTTGAGTGAAAGGCAACGATAATTGGACAATGCATGAAGGTTGTCCAGGGAAATATACAGTTTGACCTATGTATCTGTTGTGTTAATGTGTACAACAAGCATTAAGTCGACAGCATACTTTAGCAGAATGGCTTCCTTTGAAAGGCGAATGGAGTTACTTTATTTGAAAAATAAGAATGGAAATAGCATAGATACCTGAAGGACACCGGAATCTGTGAGGAATGAGGAATAGCGTTTTCCGCCAAATCTGATGAGTTGTCTGTAAATTTATAACGCCAAGCCGCATCAGAGTTGAGGAAAAGAGCATTCAGGTGAGGATCATTTATCATCGCCGTTACGATTACACTTTTAATTGCATTGGTAACTGGTCTTTGCAAAGCGTCTGTATTGTTTAATAAAAGTACGGATGGAAGCATTTTCTGCTTTCGAAGCCATCTATACACAGCATCTGTTGCTGTTTGACATGACCGAAACAAACGTTATAGGATGTTATGGGCCGTTCTCTGTAATCTAGTGACTGGGCAACCCTTAAATCATAGCGCCGCGGCATTATCCAAAGAACGCGTTTCCTAATTGAACCGATGTTTCTACCATCGTGCTTTACGGACTATTGGCGAACTTTGGAAGGAAGTTCTGGAACACCAACAATGAAAGTTGTGTTTAAGCAAACTTGTTTGCTTTATTCTTTTTCGAGGTCACTTTTTGATTGCTAACGCTCTAAAGAACATCAGCACAGATGCGAATTCCACAGGATTTATGTTAACCGCACTTGCAGAGAGTAAAACACGTGCTACATCCATGGACCCTATTAGTGTTTTTCGGATACGTCTGGGTGCTCGATAGTGTGTAATATTCTGGTGAGCAGTAACCTGTATTAGGTTTCTTGGTATGGCTTTGACTTTCCTCAGAAAGCACGAGAAGTTGCACTGGTCTTAACAGTCCGACAATTTAATATGCAAAGATATGACAGTAGATTCAAGAACAAGCCAGCACACAACAGCAAGGGAAATATTGTTAGCTGTCTTTGTTATGGAGCCACAAGGTGAGGTAATCGTTTATTTCGACCAGCTGCCAAGTGGTGTTTGTCTATTGTTTATATCCCTCTTCAAGATAGTGAGGTTTAAAACAAAAGGGACTGAAATAGCAGGCTCCGCTTGAACTATGCAGTAAGTTCTGCTTATGTATCTGAGGTACCGAGAGAATATGACTCGAGCAGAATCACTTGACTTGCATGCGCAGACTGCTGGTTTTCGGCTGCTTCCTCTTTTTGAATGGGAGATGCTAGTCATAGTACAATTTGATTAACGATACATTTTGGTTTGTGCTTGTTTTAAAGGCCGAGTACGGTTTAACTGGCGTAACTACGATTGATTTTTGT
>CALYDF020003733.1:0-27150 GCA_944474145.2 Dicrocoelium dendriticum
GGCATAGGAAGCAAGCAATGTTGCACGAATTATCAAGGCATCAACTTGCTGAGTTCTGTGCACAAGATAATTACCCGAATCCTGCTTAACCGCCTCGTTATTCCGGTTATGGAACCGAACATGGCGGATGAGTTATGTGGATTCAGTTCAGGTCGCAGCACTAGAAATACTGTGTTCGCAGCTTGTTAGTTGCAGGATAAGTATAGGGAAAACGCCATCCGTTGTATTCGCAGTTTGAAGATTTCACCAAAGCATTTGATTCAGTGTACCGCGAGGCGTTGTTGTTGGTGTTGGGTAAGTCTGGTTGCAGGCGTAAGTTTGCAAGTTTAGTTAAATATTTGCAAAGTGGTATACGGACGAAGGTGCAACTGTGTGGACAAGCCTTGAATGACTTTGCAGTTGTCTCTGGTGTGAAGCAAGGCTGTGTTGTAGCTCCTGCAATGTATAATATTTAGTTTCGTAGCCTGATGCCTTGTACTTTTGATCCATAATGCTCTTACGGTGTTCGTCTCAACGAGACTGAGCATTATGCTGGTGTAACCATTTGCATACCTCCACCCATTGAGCCATACTGGGTGACGCCTCCGGGAAACTTGAGAGCTACTCCTACTAGGTTGTTCAAAGGTGAGATGGCCGACAAACTCAGTCCTTTGGTTTTTCAGGTTGAGGTTGGAAATGGGAGGGCTTCCACTGCAGGAACACTAAACAATTGCGACCTCCGCGCTGCCTTGCTGAACGGCTCTTGATCCAAAGGCTTGGGATGAGGACCCTAATCGTCCTCCTGTTTAGGTTTAAACGACCTGGAAGTATATCAGCCCATATACAACCAAGACTTATTTGAACATAAACCTCATCTTGTATCGGTTGTAGTGCAGCGTATCAAGTGTTGCCTTATCCGCGGCGTACAGCAGAGCGAACAAGTGGAAACATGCTACTGCTGGCGCCTCCATCCTTTCTTTTCCACATTTTTCTCTGACATACATCCCGATTCCCGTTGCTAAGCTTACTTCTATAACTCCCAGCTTAATTTACAGCAACCGAACTACCACTGGGGAAACATCTGCAGCTACCTTTGCGCGAAGCCCACCGGATGCCTACCGGCAACAGGCTCTCATAAGGCCACGCCCGCTCGTTTCCAATGAGAGTTCCAACGTTCGCACTCTAAGACAAATAGGTCAACCGGTTGCAGTCGCGCACACCTTGGACTCACTGGGTATTGATGTGTGTTGTATATCCGTAACTAGGATCAATTACCCTAATGGGGTTGTTGAATTAACTGCACCCGACTTGTCCTCTTGTTATTGGTTTCACGCATCCGGAGATGCCGATGCTGCACTCACGCTTCAAGCCATCGTTGGTTGAATGGATTCTGGTGAACAGCCGTTTATGTGCAGCCCGTCTGACGACATCAACTAAGGTTGATTCACGAATTAGTACAAAACGCTGTTTGTCTGTGATATCCGCTTATGCTCCCACCGATTGCACTTCTAATGCTGTCAAGTACACATTCTATCATAAATTGAACGCGTTAATATGCAGCGCTA
Source organism: Dicrocoelium dendriticum (assembly GCA_944474145.2). NCBI lineage: Eukaryota > Metazoa > Platyhelminthes > Trematoda > Plagiorchiida > Dicrocoeliidae > Dicrocoelium > Dicrocoelium dendriticum. The sequence goes on from CALYDF020003733.1 coordinate 1,545, forward strand.
CTAGTTCAGCTACTATAGTAATTTTAGGGATACGAACGCACAATTTGCTACGACTACTGAGAAAGACTGAGCACCCGCTTGATTTCGCCTTGAGGATACAAGAAGCGAAGTTCCTAGCGCAACGTGCATTAAAACAGCGCCGCGCGAAAGCAGGTGGAGACACACCAGAAGCAGTTAGTTTCATTCTAATGAACATTTAGTTAAATAGGACCACGGAAGCACAATTAGTGTGGGTTTTGTGTGGAACAAGCGACAGAAACAAATGTACCATATTACAAATCACAGTGTTCGGATGTGGGCACGAATTATTCCAACACAAAACATGGTTTTGTCTTGTAAAATAACACACTTTCCGAACAACTCTATGTTTCGTTTTGGTGCACAGTTACTAGCAATCCAAGCAATTTTCCTGGCACTTGCCAAGTTAAATTTACTGGACATTTCGCCACCCATGGTTCTCTGATGACACTACGACGGTTGTGTGTATGAGCTCTTCAGAAGCTCAGCTGGATGGTAATTATGGGCTTTACACCGAACGCACTGACAACGGCAAGCGTCTGCAGCAACTGTGTGCGGAGCACCAGTTGTATCTTAGTAGCACTGCTTTATACACAATGGGCGCCGAAAAGCCACTTAGCGTCCTACCGTAGCCTGCCAGCTATGGACCCAAATTGACCACATAGTCATAAGTTACAGGTAGCGTGGTTCCATGCTAGATTGCCGCTCGTACTGAAGCAACTGCGTCGACTCTGCTCATTCCTTGGTACGCTCTCGCTTCTCCATCAACTTTACCAGGATGCGTACCAAGCGTCTCCTCCGATTGGCAAATGCGAAATTGTCTCAACCTTTGGTCAGGCAAGATTATCAAGAGGCGCTGCAAACCGAACTGTCCTTTTCTAATGAACTGAGCTTCAGGGGAATATGATATCAGCCGCCATGAATGACGCAGGATCATCTGCTTGTGGCACTATCAATCTTCACCGCCTCAGTCACTGGATATCCGAGATGTTGGTGAATCTATTGGAATCCATAAGAAACCTACGGTTTAGCTCCGAGCATAAGGTGACAAGACGGGCTATTAAGCGCAAACTAAAGCGGAGCCTATATCCTTATAAGTAAGCCAGGTGGACTAGTCGGTTTCAAGAAATGGAGGATGCGGGAGGAGTAGGCAATTACCACAGGCTCTTCCAGCTAATCCGCAACACTGGTGTTAGGAAATCAAGCATCAATGAGACAACCAGAGAAAACGCAGGTGTACTGATACACAATAATGAGCGACGTATGGCTCGTTTCGCGGAACAATTTGAAGATCAGTACAACTGGCCCCCTGTTACCAGACCAATTCCTACTCAGGTGATACAGGAAGAGCCATGGACGGTTTGTTTAAAACATCTGTCAGAGGCCGAGATCCTAAACGCTACTCAAAGCCCCCAATCGTTTTCGTGCCGCTGGCACGGATTCCCTCCCACCTGCACTATTTAAGGATGGAGGTAAGATCATATGCAAAGCACTGGCCTCTCTATTCGAAGTTATCTGGACGGAAGAGAGTGTCCCGGCTAATTGGAGCGAATCGATCATAGTGGGAATATACAAGAAGGGCAGTCGCACAAACTGTTCTAACCACAGGGGTATTAGCCTAACGCCAGTCGTGACAAAAGAATTGGCCTCGATTATCGTTCGTCGCCACACTGTGGCACTCAATCTCGGATTAGGGAAAAGCCTGCAGATTTCCGCGCAGGACGTGGCTGTGTGGATCATATATTCACTCTGTCGCTGGTGCTGGAGCATCATCACGCATACCGCAGATTGACAATAGCTGTGTTCCTCGATTTCAAGAATGCGTTCGATTCAGTTTATCGAACCATTCTGTTTGAAATACTTGCGTGGAAAGGTGTTCCCACGAAATATGTGAACATCTTACATGCTCTGTAATCGAACACTAAAGGCCGCGTCAGGGTCTACGGTGTCCTATCGGATAGTTTTCCGACCACAAGTGGCGCTCGTCAGCGTTGTCCGATTTCCCCATTTTTGTTCAGATTCGTCGTGGAATCTATCATATGGTGTTCCCTTGCGGAATCTCAATATATAGGCGTTGAAATGCTGCCTGATGATAGGTTACTAGATCTTGATTATGCGGACCATATCGTCTTGCTTGTCGACGATGTTGCGGCGGTTCAATCAACCCTGAATACCCTATTTAGAGTGGTCCCATTATTTGGTATGCACTTTGCAACTTCAACGTGCAAAGTGTTTCTGCAGGACCACCAACCAATAGATGACCCCTTGACGCTTGCTAACGAGAAACTCGAAGTGGTTGATCATTTCACTTATCTTGCAGCTGCATCAGCAGCGGTTGGCGCATGGAACCTGACGTCAGCTCGCGCATTTCAAAGGCCAGAGCTGCCTTCTAGAACCTGCGGAATCTTCGGCGACAGAAGGGAGTGGCTCTCAGTCTGAAAGGCCGCGTATACAAGGTCAGAGTGAGGGCCGTTTTGATCAACGGTAGGAAGACTTGGCCCCCTCCTGTCTGAATATCTGAGGCGCCATCATGTCTTTGATCATTGTTGCCTGTAAAGCATTGTTGGTATCAGATGGTACCGGCTTGTTCGCAACGATGATTTACGTAGGCGAGTAATAGGTAGTGATAATCATGCCAGCTCCTTAGAACAACCGATTGCACTGAATAATTTGCGTTGGCTTGGGCACGTGCTACGTATGCCTGGTGATCCCTTACGTAGAATGGCCTTGTTTAGTGTGCCAGATGTGCGGTGGCGCAAGGCTCGAAGTGGAGAGAATTTGACTTGGCAGTGGGAAATGAAGTCACTGACCATCAAACTGGGTTCCGTTGGTCCGTCTCGACTTCCGGGCTGGAATCCACGTGACTCGCTTTGTACTTGGCTTGGGACTTTACAAGGCATGCCTCATAACCCATACCAGTGATGCGTCTGCTGTCGTCTTCTTGTAGCATTACCTGTTTAATTTTGTTTGGTGCAGCATTATCTGTAGGGTAATGATTGATTATGACGCGTGGCAGTAAAAGATGCGATGAAACTGTTTCGCCGATGCCGCCTTATCTTTGTACGTTAGCCATCTGTTTGTGACGGTATGTTTTGTACACTAGGTGTAGGAACATTTTCCTGAGTGTTGTTTGGGGCATTTGGGTCTTCACGTTAGTCCCTCTTTTCTCCCTCTTATTTTTTTATATCATAGGTAATTATGGTCGTATGGAACCGAAGCATCAGTTCAACTGGCTGATGTACTGCGATTTTTCTTGATGATGATTTTCGTGGGCGCACTATATTGATGTTAATTGTTGAACATCCTTCGTTTTGGTGCAGGTCTGTGAGACAACTGTACGTATGCTACTATTCGCTGACGACTATGCGTTGTTTTCGCATAGCGCGGATGAGTTGCAGCAAATGACGTTTTCTCTGGCTTCGACAGCGGTCAAATTCAGGCTTATCATCAACAAAAGTACACTGTCTTTCCCTTTCAGCCTTCAGCGGGGGTGCATAAGGTAATACTGCTGCAAATAGGCATTGGTGACGAAGTACCTGAAACCGCCTCCCGCTTCTTCAAACTTGGAAGTGTGATTTCGACTGATCAGCAGATAGTCAGTGAGCTGCGTATCCAGGTATCAAAGGCGGCGGTGGCATTCGGGAAGCTTAAATACCAAGTGTGGAGCATGCATCAGCTTACCGTTGGCACGAAGTTGATGATATGCAAATCCATGATGATGTCCGTCCTTTCATATGGAAGCGAACAGTGGACGAACTACCAGCGGAATGTGCAAAACCTAGAGCGGTTCCAACACCAGTGTTTGCGACGGATTCTGTGTAGCGGTTGGTGCGGCGCAGTGGCAGACACAGAGATGTTGCGCTGAAGTGGAACTCATGCAGTTGACTGCATACTATTGCTGAGACACTTGAGGTGGTTCTATTATGTGAGCCGTATGGATTTATTACGGATACTGAAACAACTGCTTCATGGTCAACTGCTGCAGGGAAGCGGAACGTGGGAAAACCGAAAAGTTACTTTACCAGCACATGATCAAAGTGAGCCTCTCACCTTCTAATCTTGGTTGCAAGTCCTGGGAATAGAAGGCTGTTGATCGGCGTGCATGGCACGATCTGGTCACGAAGACAGTTGCAAAGGTGCAAGAGAAAGCCCATGTGCATGCAGAGGAGAAATGACAGTTTAAGAAGCGACGGAGCTGTACCCTATCGGAAGCATCCCTAGGTTGCTGATCGGGGCATGCCTTCCTTATAGAGTTAACTGTGAATAAGTCGCATTTGCTTTTTAGACGAGATAAATAAGCGGTCGCGAACAATCAGCGGCAGCGTCCCAGAAAGTGGGGAGCTTTGGACTGGTCATCTGCTTCTCCAGTACATAGGACAAGTGCTCGTACGGCGCTATCTCAAAGCCAATGTGACCGGCTATAGGGGCAATGGCCAACCACTCATGTAACTAGGGGTGAGTATCTAACGCAGGAAGGATGAACAACCTCGCTGGCCACCGCCTTCTCTGTGGACTGCTTCCAAACACAAAGAAGGTGAATAAGCCACTTGGCTGGCAACGGTCTTCGTGAATCACCCAGCTGACTTGCGGATCAGGTATTTAGACCAACAGCTTGGGATGGGGTCCCTTAAGTCAAACATGTTCCTCTGCCTGCGCAACCGGGAAGCTCAATGACTTCACAACATATGGAACTTTGCTTACAGTCCTCTAACTCACTCACTCTACTTTATTATTGTTAGTCTTGTGTTGTGGCACACTGCCAAATATTTATTGGACAAGTGATATATATAGATATCGTAATGTAACTGCATTCGGCGAAAGCGCAGTAAATAAGCCGAATAGGCCGTAATCGAAGTTTTCGAGGAGTACAATAAGTAGGTTTACGAAGTTACTGCTTAGCAGATTACCAGCTATGGATTGAATTTTACCTTACCGGAGTGGAACAGACGGAGGATACGATGGGTGGTAAAACATGTGGGAGTTAATCAGTAGCGTAGGCTTCGTAGGCGCACAGATGTGTCGCGAAAGGTCTGCAGACAACGTGGTGCCTCGATTGATGGAAACTTGCCTCATACCTATTTGCCTGCGTGGGCGCTTGGGTTATCTGTTTTTGTGTCACGTCGTTCTTCTATACTATGTGCTAGTTTACGATCAGAAAGCTACCGGTCCTGATTGATTGGGGTCTCACAAACGGTACCTCCGATGCGGATGGTGCCGTTCAGTAGGTACGCTCAATTGTTTTGGCTCGAAAGATATTTAATGAAAATGTGTATTCGGTTCAACTAGTCACTGTTTTAGACCTTTCTCCGAATTCAGCTAAGCTTAGGCGACACTGTTGATACCGTGCAGGTTACAGTCCACCACATTAGTTCGGAGTTGGGATAGCCTGGATTTGTAGAGCCACACCTCAGCAGAGGATTCCAACGATTCTCTGCAGCCACGTTTACAGGTTAAAATTACGGTAACTGTCATCATCTAGGTTTCACGGATGTCTTGTAACCCAATGCTGCAACCAAGCATCTTCATCCTCCTTCACACTGGATGCTGAATGCGGAGTGGTACATTTGCGAAAGTGGTGCAAGCCTACTTATTCGGTAACATGTCCCATTTGTGATTTATACTTTTCTGATTTGCACTCGTAAACAGGGAGAGAATAACCGCTGACTGCCAGAATGAAGACAGCAAACCTTTATTCCGGATCGGACTAACCATGGAAATGTCATCTAGATGTGGCGTCCTAGTATTATAGTAAAAAACTAAGGGATGATCTTTTGAGAGAAACTATTATTTCAAAAACATAGAGCGAATCAAACGGGTGTTCCAGAAAAAATGGAATGTAGGCATCCAGATTTTCCTTGTGAAGACGGAGAATTTTCGGCATCCTCCGAACTTGTTTTTGGCGATTTTATCGCACTCTGTCAAATTAAAGGGGAATATTTATTCACTGTCTGGAAACGCTTCATGTATTGGCATAAACGCCTTTTAAAACGACATTCTATCAGCCGTGAATTGCTTGGTTACCTAATTTAACGCTCGCCTTATGCTCCCTGCCGACGGACGTTTCAAATCCCTGTACGTAATGGAATCTGCTAAATGCTGAGCGAACGCCATTTGTCCGATGGAATCAATTTTTTGGGTCCCAAATTTGTCTATCCTCTACTTCGTCTATGTGGGGTTGAGTATCAACATGTCTGGCGAGCTCAATCACTTAGCGAATGCACAGATCGTCAGGTAACTAAGGGCTTCGGAAAGGCGTTTCTGCGCATTGGTTATACACAATATATTCACAAAGGCAGTCGGTTGTATAGGCTAGAAGATTCGATCACTTATTTTCGCTAGCTTCAGGGGAGCAGTGCAGGACGGGTACCAGGTGAAGGCGTCGTCTTGAGCAATCTGACCAGCAACAATCTACGTGACATTCTGTTTACAGAAACGGTATCATATTCTGTATCCCACTTTGAACTTCTATACAGCCGATTCTTAAGGACACAGTACAACATTGTGATTTGGGCAGTATATAATGGTATAGAACCTCGAGCCAGATACCAAAATACAGATTTGAAATTGGTAGCAAACCAGAAATTGTTAGGCGCAGTTCAATTAGACTGGTACTTATCGACCTGCGGCTAATTACTCACTAAGGAATAAAATGGAATTTTAATGGGGCAAATATATGTACGAAGATTATGTCGACGACCAGTAGTGAATCAAATTAATAACAAACTCATCTGCTTCAGAACACAGGAACAACTATCTAATCACTATTGATTAAACAGCAGAGGCTAATGATTAATTAGAAGCTAGTGAATTAGACAATCTCTAGCAATAAAGGTTGCTACCTATAAGGCGAATACAAACTTGCAAAGCAACGCAGCTAGCTTGCGCTCATTCGGTTTGTTTGTCGAGCCTTTTCCTTTTAGTCAGGCAGTCGTATACCGGGTCGTAGTAAAGGGTTGTGTGAACACTGAAGTGGTGTACAGGTCGCCCGAACAGGTAAAGGACAGAGCAAATTCGTACAGGTTAGAAGAGACAAATAGGCGATTCGTGTTCATGACGTTTTTGTACAGAGTGGTGGTGGGAAGCTGCAATGCTGGCAATTATGAAAGGGATAGTATAAAGAAATACGAAAGCATTGACATGTGTACATATTTGATCCAGGTGCACATACAAAATGCTTATAAGACGCCTTGAATACAGCTAATAACAAGCAATATTAAGTGCATAAATTTTCGGGTTTGTAGTCACATGGCCAATGCAGGTAGAGCATGAAGAAGGCCAGTGGAAACTAGATGTTGGGCAGAGCACATTCACCTACAATGTGTCCGAGACGCTCGGGCCGGCCTCCGTGCTGCAGTCGTGACTAGCAAGTTCCAACAACGCGCTTTGCACGAACGTCAGAAACCCGAGCATTCCTTACAGCTGTCTGGCCATACAATCGGCAATTTATATCTGACAGCAAATGCGAGCACACATACACCTTCATTTGGGATGCGCACAATCGAGTGTAAAGCCATCGATTTCGCTCTGTCTTTGGTGACATGCATGGTAACCATGAACTTGAGACAGGTAGCCCAAATTGCACTGCGTAATAGTTCGTCTAGGAATGGAAGACAGACAAACCGCAAGAGCCAGTCTAAAGATCAATAGCTTCGGGTCGAACCGTCACAGTGTGACTATCGTTCGTTGAGGCAAGATAAACGGTGCGATGCATGACATGATTTATTTGAGCAGTGTCTCAACAATGGAGCACGAGCAAACACTCGTCGGCTACTTATCTCCTCCAATCTGCAGTACATGATGTGTTTGATGATCATCGCGGGTTTAATCTTCGGCTCTATGGTGAGTGCGGGTCAAACGTTGAGGAAGCTGCGTAAGGATACCACATTATCAGCTGTGGAATGCAGCCCAGCACCTAACGTTACGTGCGTAAATTAGCATAAAGTTCGAGCCGACTGGGAGTGTGTGCAACGCCAGAACTACCGGACCGCCTCGCCTCACCACAAAAGACGTTTCGGCTTGCCTTTGCGCGGAAACTTGACGCGTTCTACCGGATGAGGCTTTAGGGGTGAGTAAAACGTAGGCAAAATATAACAACGGGATCTAGTAAATAATCACAAATTACCAAATTGCAGGTCAGTTTTCACTTCGAATCATTTCACACTTGGTTTGATATATCATCCAAGGTCATCGTCTGTAGTTTCCAGGCAACATCCGTTCATGATCGTGTGCTTCAGTAGCATACACGATTGATCGTCCTCCTTGGAGATTCTGCAAGCGTTCCTCATTGACAGTGATCTGCTGTGTTGCATGGACAAAATCTGTGACTTTTCCATTCCTGGCTTGTCTGACAGGTGCGCTCTTGAGAGCATGTACGCAATGTGAATCTGGGATCTCGGCCGATAGATGATCTCTAGATCATACTTCTGCATACGAATAAGCATCCTTTGCAGACGGCGTGGAACAACATGTAGCCGCTTGCTGGCGGTCGACACTAGGGACGCGTGGCCGGTAAAGGCGGTGGATTTTCGGACAAACGCTCCACGGCGTAAACAATTGCAAGCATTTTGTTCTCTATTTGCGCGTAACGACGCTCGATCTCTGTCAGCGTCCGATTATCCAATTCGTTAGGCTTACCGTTCTGCATGAGTACGGCTCCGACACAATACTGACTGATGTCACACTGGATCTCGAGCGGAAGTGCTGGGTTATAGTAAGCGAGAACGGGGGCGCTCATAATCAATTTCTTTATTTTCTGAAATGCCTTCTCCTGCTCCGCTTCGCAATGCCACTTTGCACCCTTATTCGGCAGTTTTCATCTTATTAATCTTGCTAATCTGCGCAAGTAAGGACTAAGGTTATTCACTATCCCATTCAGCCTGCTAACGGCTTTCACGTCAGTAGGAGGAGCCATCTGTTTGATGACCCTGAATTTCTCTGGGTCTGGTTTCAGTCCCTCGGAGCTTGACACGTGTCTACGAAATATCACTTTTTTCTACGCAACTTGATTTCCTTTCGTTTCAGTTTGATGTTACTTTCAAAACAGCGCTTCAAAAATCGGTGAAGGAATTGATCGTTCTCCTCTCGCAATGCGCCGGAAAGCAAAACGTCTTCTGCTAAAATGCACGTTCCCGGTAAATGTTCTAAAGCCTGCACTAGTCGTTTCTGGAATATTTTGCTAGATACCTACAATCCAAACAGTAAATGAAGCCAGTGGAAACGCCCGAAAGTTGTCCCAAACGTTTTTAGGTAGCTTGACTCTTCGTCAAGTAGCACATGCCAAAACGCCGAAGCAAGGACGACTATAGTTAATCTTCTATCTCTGGATAGCACCGGGAATACGTCGTCTAGTGTCGGTAGCGTAAAATGCTCCCTCCTGCTTGCAGCCTTAAGTGGTTTTTGGTAGATGCGCACGCGTGTTTCTCCAGATTTCTTGGTAACGATCGCCACCTGGCTAACCCAGTCTGTCGGCTTCTCAAATGTGGATATTACATCCAAACAAGCAAGACGCTGCAGCTCGTCTAAATATGTCTCACGTAAGGTAATAGACACTTTCTGGTCGGCAAAGCTACCGGCTTAGCAGATTCGATTAAAGATAAATGTGCACACCCTTTTCATCTCCCTTCAACCCCGTCAAACACGCTTGGGTAGCTGTCAAGGGTATCTATGTTATCTTCACATGAATGGACGAAACTTTTATGGTTAAAAGAGACAAAACCGAGACTCGGGATAGAAGCAATACCCAGAATGTGCACAAGGTCTCCTGAGACTACCAGGAAATCGAGTTGGTCTTCTGTGCCGTTTTTCGTGTTGTTGGCCTTCAACGTGGCGGTACACTTCCGCAGCAGCTTTGAATCATTCAAAATTCTGGGGCAATTATGCGTCCTGTCACATATCTTTCCCACACATTGCTTCTCAGGTAGCATGTTGACAGTAGCCCCAGTGTCCATTTGAAAACGCCCCGATCATCCGAACATTTTGCGCCCGAACATGTGCCTCTCGCGAAGATTGCCGAAGTCCGCGTTCGTCAGGTGTTTCCCGAACTTCCATCGGACGTAGAACCGGATGCTGAAACACCGGCTTCAGCATTCAAGCATTAGCCTGCATTTCTCTAGCTCAGCCGGCTCTAACCGGGGGTTTCTTCTGACCATGTTAATGTTTCTTCTCACAGAAGCTCGTGGTTATGCACCATGTAGAACCTGATTAATCTGAACGAAGTTCCCAGCCTACTAACCGTTGGCACTGACACTTTATCAGTGTCTTCTCGCTGGAGACATTTGATTTCGACGTTCGGACACTGTAGTATGACGCGGAGATTCTCTCCAACCGCTTGATGTAGTACACTAGTTCACAGGCGTTGCTATACAGGCGGCTGCTCACACCCACAACAAACTGACTGGCAGAATGCATCCGGAATACATCCCTGTTACCTACCAAACCTGATCCAATGAAACCGCTAGAAAAACTTCCTACTTAGAACTTGCCAATCGTGTGAATTCCACATGCTAGAATGGTTACACACATCTGTCGTTTTCTTCCACAAACAACACTCCAAAATGTTGTGGCGATAGCGATATCAACTAAATTATCAAACAGAGTAAAATATGTGTGGTATAACACAATAACATTTTTGATCATGAGTGGTAGTGTTAAGGTTTATAGCTACTATACTCAGGATTATTATGGCATAAATTTAGGCTTTAGGAGGCTGTCGGAAATCCTGGATGTCCGGCTCTCCGAGAAGACAAGGGCCACTCTGACATACAGTTGACTTTCCAGCCAGGTTAAATGAATATGAAATATTGAAGAGCAGTATGATATCAATGTACGGAAAAGAATCAGGCTTCCCATTCTACCAATCTGCCAGTGTGGACCTTAGCAAGTGTGGAGCCTACAAGTCTGAAAAAACTTAGATGATGAGGGCGAAGATGGGGTGAATTGGAGTGACGAAACTTTGGTCACCTCTGTTGTTTCATAAGAGCAATAGTTAACCAACTACCTGGAATATTATGGAATACATAGGTCGAATTATTTTAAACCAAGGCAAAGTAAAATAGGAAGGTAGGTGATCTGTAATTAGTGGAGGATGGTTAGGAGAGCCAGTGAAACGACCTGAACCGAAATCTCTAATGCTAGGCAACCCGGTAGCCAAAGTGGGGCAAATAAAACATTTAACATAGAAATAAGTAAACTAAGAAGGATAGATAAGCAGGTCCGAAGTTAATGTACAAGGCGAGACGTAATCCAAGCAGCTTTTGGAATACGGTATATGTGCAGCTCGACGTTTAAAGTTCTATGTGCCTCTCTCATAATTATCGTCCAGGGTTGTCGAATTGCACAGTATACATGATACCTCCCCTGCGGTGAGTTCGTTGAACACTTGAGCCCGAAATATATGCTTAGTGTTGTTGCATCTAGTGGATTCTGGCAGCTTATTCCATAATGTTGTATACCTTATGAGAAAGAATTTGGCGCGCAACATTTTACGCACTCTAGCGAAGCGAAAGCTGGATGTTGTATTTCTAAAACAGGAAAATAGGTTTAATAATATTTCCTCGCAATCATAGCGTTTCTAACTTCAGCAGTTTACACTGTTGTTGATCCTTCAAGGATCCAAACCCTAGAAACAGTTTGGATAATAAATTTTGTACTTGTTCAACCTTGATTTTGTCGTACATTTTAAATTTGTGTGCAACAGTTGTTGATATTCATAGACTGGTCGAGCATATGCGTTATGCATATTTTACTTAGAGTCTTTTAAGCCTTACGTATTGAAATACGTGTTATGATAAACCTCGCTTTAACGCTGACATAATTTACCTGTTCGGAAAAATTAACAGAGCATAAGTAGCTGACTCAGTGGTCATGGTCAAATGTACAGCAGGTAATGATTTTTTCATGTAGCGTCAGTAGGTTAAACATAAGGTTGCATCTGGAGAATAGGGCTTTACATTTACCAACCGAGAATGTCATTTTCCACTCTCGGCACCACCGCTAAAGGGCGAACAGCCCCATCTGTATTGTGTGGGCACTGTTTGGTTTATTAATTCTATGACTTTTAGCAAGTCGTAAAAAGAAGAGAAAATGGGAAAGAATACTCTCCTATATCTAGGCTCATCCTTCAGAGTAAACTAAAATAGGAATAAACCTTTAATATAATTAGACTGCAGACCCAGTAATCATATTATTAAGCCACCTGATAGGTTAATTAGTCTGATCCTTTCTGCTATCTTCGAAAGCGGTATCACATTTATACCTCAGCACATTTCGAAACAAACTTTCACAGCGTGAACTCACCGCGGCTTAGCATTTCTCATATTTATGAAACAAACTGTATGGTTATTTGCGGGTACAGGAACGAAAGAAAACAACCATCGAGATAAAACGTCGTGTAAATAACGTCTTTCGCCACTTGGCTGTATTGATCACCCCATTCTTCAACTATTCGACGTAATGTATAAGTAGCACAAAAATGCGCTGAATTGGCATCAAATGGATGAACGATCATATTATACTCAATAGCACGCATCAAGCTCCTAATTCGCTGCCATAGTACACGTAATGCATTTTTGTCTTTCTCTGGTAATTTCACTTGCAAAAGTATTTCCTTTTTATCTACTGCAATGTCCACCTTCTCGTTCCTGAACCGCAACTGGATTCCTTTATTGCCTGAGATGAAACCGGGAACTTGGAACAAACGGTCGTTTAATGAGAAGTCATCATACTTTGCAACGCAATCTAAAATCACTTGTAGATTATCATGCTTCGTGAAGGTTATTAAGGCATGATGCATTAGATACCGGCGAGGCGTAAAATTGGGCTTGGGTTGCTGTTCCGGGAGGAAATATGCTTAATCTCAATCAAGGTATTATGCCTTCTGTAAAGAGCGTGGTTACCTCTTAATCATTTTCGCAAACTCTGGTCAATAGCCATGCAATTTCCTAGTTCTCACATATCTGTTTCCTCGTCCCGTCATAAAAGTGCCCTCTCAAAGTGACAATCTACTAAAGCTACTAGGTTTTGTGTTATGCGCAATGTCGCTCAGTCTTCGACGGCTTGATGCCGATCCTCATTTGCAAAGCCGACGAACTCACTGTCATATATTAGTTTAATTTGTTCTTCCACAGATTACTGGCTGCTTCGGACATGGTTAACCGAGGTGAATAACGCGGTTTCTAATTCCAATGTTCCAATAAATATCCACATAAGTGGACAGCTTACAGCAAATGGAGGATACCTCCAGCAAGGAGTTGCTCTATTTGCCAATGGGCTGCAAATACATCCGCTCCCATTCTCATTTGCTAGCGGTAATGAACACTGAACAAAGAAGTGAGTTTATTATGGATAAAGAGGCAATGCTTTACACGTCCCGTTGCGTGGTTTTGCAAGTTTATGCAAAAATAAAAAAACGCAGTGCATTAATGGTGTTTAAATGATGGACTTATCATTTTTTTGAGCTGTAGTCTCGCGATCCATGTACTTTCAAAGCAAAACATGAAACATTAAAATAATCCAAAGTATATTTCATGAGTGAGATGGAGAGATAATACTAGGTAACAAAGCGTAGCTTAGTAAGTGAGTCTTCCAAACGTTTTAAATATGGATAGTGTTGGTGAATAAATGACCGATTCTGGAAGAGTTTTCCACAGGTGACACACGCAGACGGAAAAGAAATTCCTGTGACAATCAAGCGGCTGTACCATTCTGCTAAATTAATGAGTGTTCACTCTTGTTGGTATTACTGCTAAGTTGCAGTAAGGAGCGGCACACATGATGTGGATCGTGGAGAATTAAGTACACCATCATCAAGTAACCTCGTACTCTGAGGTAAGGTCCGCTGAATATTCCCAATCATTCAAAACTCACTTAGTATGGAAGATGTTTAATTCTAATAATGTACTTTGATGCTCGACGTCGGGCTGCTCCAATGTACTAAGTTCATGTTTTAGCTATGGGTGTCCGGCATGAAGAACATATTTGACATGAGGACGAACATCCGCGTTAAGTATCTGCCGGAAAATAAAGCGATCTATTTATCTGAATTCCCGCCGTGAATGTCAAACTGTTGGTTTCCAGTTTAGGAGGATTTAGCGGATAGTCAGGAACAACACACATCCTGCTGAACCAGTAAGTCCAAATCGTGTTCGGTGGCAACTCAACTCTACAATTGCGTACCGAGATTTCGACACTGGTTGCACTGGTGTCGTATGGAGAGCAACCTGAATGTACGGATACTGAAATGCAGTGAAATTTGGCGGGAACACTGATGTACCGTGTCTAGATCACTTTGGAGCAGTTACTTGTGGGTATTGCTTGGAAACTTGCGCCAAATCATGACGTCATCGGTACACAGCAGGAAGTGTTTTAATCGCTTTTAGGCTGTTATTTTTAATACCAACTTAAAAAGAGACCTAGCACCGAGCCTTGAGACACAACACATTCAATTTGTATGTGGACAGAGAAAGTGCTCCGAACTCTGACCATCCAATGTATTAAAGTAGGTAGTTGGCGGTCCAACTTAGAAGAGGCTCACTGATCCCGTAACGCTGTAGCTTGGAAAGGATTATCCGGTTATTTAGACGAATATGTGCTTTTGGGATACCCAGGTAGATCACATAACACCCCCTTCAGCATCAGCTGACTGGTTCCAGCTACTGCTTCACGATTGGTTTCGACGGAAGCCGTGTTGCTCATAAATTATAATGTTGGACTTTTCCAAATAGATCACCAGCTCATCGGCTATGATGGGTTCCACCAACTTGGACATATAGGGAGTAGGTATTCTGGGCGGTAGTTGGAATCCTCGGTTCTGCTTCCGCCTTTATGAATCAGTGTTATTATTCTATGCTTCCAGATAGAAGAACGTTTGCTCCGGTCTGATCAGCGCTGGAAGATTTAAGCCAGTGGCTCCGCCAGTTTTCTTGCTGCTGCTCCTACTACCAATGGAAAGATAGTACTTAACACGTGGATTTGTACTTGAGTAGGTTGGCCAGATTCCTCAAGACAGCTTTGGTCCAAAAGAAGATGTAAGTGAGTCCTATCGCTGGGTGGAGGAAAGTTGGAGGATTCCCTGTTGATAACACCCTCCAGAAGGTGGAGGCATTTTGCATCCGCAGTGTTTGATGCTTCCATATCCGTTCGTGTTGGGCCACCTGTTGTCGTGAGTGACAGAACGCCTTGCCTCACCTTCAGTATACGATAGGCATGATTATACAGAAGTTTATGTCTGGCGCTGAAGGATGCGTCATGTTCAGCTGATGCGCTGCTTTGTCCTCTCTGAGCAGTTGAGTGCAGTTGCTTCGTTTAGCTAACTAGTTATTCCAGGTTTCTGGTGTTCAGGACAGTCTATAATGTCGACACACTACGTTCCCCACTGGCAGCAGTTTTGGAGTTCTGCTCCCTTAATAACTAACTGTTCCATACCGTTTGCAAACTTTCGTCTGTGAAGCATCC
Source organism: Dicrocoelium dendriticum (assembly GCA_944474145.2). NCBI lineage: Eukaryota > Metazoa > Platyhelminthes > Trematoda > Plagiorchiida > Dicrocoeliidae > Dicrocoelium > Dicrocoelium dendriticum. The sequence goes on from CALYDF020003733.1 coordinate 17,013, forward strand.
GAAAGCAGTCGAATGCCTTTGTTTATGAATTCTTGCCGGGTGATATCCAGGGCGATGGGTCATCAAAGCGGATCCACCATGTTGTGACACTGACGAGGTGGGCTAATCGGTTGGAACTTAATAAACTGTACACTTTTAAGCTGCGGCCTTCGAGTAGCTCCTGGTAAGATATAACATTTGACTGATTGCAAATTAAAAATCTTAACGCAATATGCATGTGGGACACGTCATCACCATTCAATGTAATTAACTAAAAGGTGCGTCAATCGAGGATGTACCAGTTAGCGTTCCGAAATCTATCTACTCGTGGAACGACACTTTTCCAGCATTACGTAGCAAACCTTCCTGTGTCAATGTTATATCTTACCAAATGCGCAGCAATGGGTCAGTATCTATACAACCACGGGTCCCTTGTAGGCGTACGGGAATTAGGCCCACTCGCACTTCTTGTGTTGAACCGGAAGCCTTAAAACAGATGCTTGTTTGTTGCTGCGGGTCCTATTTACACCCCAAATTTAATTGTGTGTGATGGCGACCATTACACCCCGAATGGTAACACGTGCCATGCGGTGTGCAAGAGGTGGTCAACTGACCGTTACCGAGACATTCGAAACATCCTTTACCTGTTGCATTAATTCTTAGCTATGAGACACACTTAAAGCTAAACCACTGGATCTATCACAGTATCATGTTGTCTACTACAAACTAAGCAAGCTGGTTTCCGTTGTGCTATGCGGTTTGCATAGTGGTTGATGGTTGGATCAAATCTTATCCATGCTGGGAGAGACCGAGATTGAAAACCAGTGATTACCGTATTAAACAACGATGCTATCTGTACAAACCAACTGAGCATAATACGAGTTTCAAAAGAGATAAACTCAGAGAAGTTTTAAATTTGCTTCTTCTTCCTTCTTGCAAAATCTTTTCCAATGTGCGCGCCATCTAATGTTCATACTTGCAGACAAGTACCGCAAAATTTTAATAATCGTTACAATCAATCGAAGTCAGATAGAAGCCTCATCTGGGTCAACGCTATGTGACACTTTTACTTCTTTAAATAGAGGTGATTGATGACTATGGAACCTTGCGCAACTGGCCTTAGATTAGTCGACCATCCATCACCAAGTTATCTGGCTACCACATGAATTTGAAAAAAATAAATCATGGAAGATCGTTCTAGTTAGAACGTAGAACCGGTCAGCAAGCAACAGAACACACTCGCTAGTAGCTTCTTTCGCCCTGCTTTGACAATAATAGAACAAATATGTAATCGTTGCCGCTATCGTGAACCCTCATCCAAACAAACTACTCACATTGTTTTATGAACTTCCACGAGGTGGAAGGATTACCATCAAAGGATTCGAGTTCACAATCAGGCAAATCCAGTTGTGAACTGTCACCAGTGGTCTTATCAACTGTAATAGGCTAGAGTTTATGCTCTTTAGTAGGTTAAGCTCATCAGCTGCATTACTCTGTCGTTCACACCGTTCCCTAACGTTATCGCACACCACTTGCAACGTGTTAAAACGCTCTGTTTCCTCTAACAAGTAACGTCGACAAGGAGAAACATGACTTCGACTAGCAACCGTTTCTTTCTCGGCTCTTCCAGTTTCAATGCAATACTCAAGACATTAGAACCAAGAACGAAACTTCGCCTTGTTAAGGTGGCAAACATGGATGATGTTGGACCGCCAACAGAACCGATAATACTACGGTGTTAACGGAGATAGCTAGAGTAAAACGTTCACATAAATTTAAACAAGCTCATAGCGCAAGCAATTGAAACTCAGTGTAGTGCTGCAAAGACTCAAAGCACATGTTAACTTGCTTAATGTTACAATGAATGAGATTTAAACCCAGAGTAACGTGTAATTTTGCAGAAACATAAATTTCGAATATAAATTTGTAGAAAACAACACGAAATGATGATTGAGCAGGACGAAAGGATCACAGGATGAGGCAATCGGAATTGTGCTAAGAATGACTATTTCTTAATTGCACCAAATATAGAATCAACCAAGCCAGTGGAGGATGTGCACAATTACCTTTGTGGTAAAGTTTATTTTTGGTAGGACTAGAGATAAACATACTTCTAACGAAATTCCAATCAAACGCCTATGCTTGCGTCGACATAACACCTTCCTTTTTAGTCACAGTAATTACCCAGATTCATACTTAATATTTGCCTAGGAAAGTCAGCTAAATATCACCTCAGTTAACAAGCAATATTTTGGACAGCAAGAGAAGCTAGAAATAGTGAACTGCTTTGGTCCAGCTGTTTTCATAGTAATACTAGCGCTCAAAAACAAATGGGAATGCATTGCTATCATGGTCGAAATTACCACGTTCAAAAAAGTGCACTTAACTTGTATGTAAGCTGGCAGATGACCTGATCCTTCATTACTCTGCGCTGGTTTCTTCTGTAAATCTTTAATCACGCCACATTTACTAATGCATATCAACTATGATTGAAAATAACAAACACGGATATTGTATATATTGATGCTTTCTCTAATTATACTTAGCGATCTATATATTTGGCCACTAATAGAAGTCAGTTCGTTTTGTTTATTTTGTCTGTAATGCACAGCCTACCATGCCATCTTATATCAGAAATCCTAAGATAGAAATTGAAATCATTAGCTAGGCAATTTACATGAATTCAAAATCCACCGTTAATTAAGAAAGATAATGTAATTTACCATTAACAATATTCAGGGAATTTAGTGGTGGAAACATATTTACAGCGTTGAAAAATACTAGGTATCACCCGGTGCACCGTTGCAATACTGCCGTAGTAGCGCATGGAAACATGCGAGTTGACTACTTACCGAGCTAAAAGTGAAGGAATATTTGCATAATCACATATTTTTTACACTAAGCAGAATATGCTTTAGGTCGGTTGCGCATTCACGCAAGTAATACCGAGAAAGAGCAATCTGTTACCACTAGACTTAATTCCAATAAATTGTGGGACGTTCATACTATGCACGAATCCTTATCCAGATACGCAACGCATGACAAACGGTTTGCTAGTTAATGACCGTTTCAAGTAAATATATGTGTGTTATACATATGTGAAACAAACAATACTTCTCGATTAATTTTAGCCTTAATGCAAACTATGTAATGCGTTATTTATCAGGTTTCGTCCTTTATGTAAAAATTTTAATCCACTACGCATCTAGATTAAATCCAGATCTCACGGAGGCGTCAGCCGTGAGACTCGCATGACCGACATTACATACGCGTGCGTGTGGTTTGTGCGAGCGGAGCAATTATTTCGGGGTCATTACGCCCAATGGCCTAAGCGGGATAACGTGACATTCAAACGTCGAACATCACACGCGCTTGCCATAGGGGAGGAGGGCGAAAGATTTTTTCGAAAACTCAAGGCGAATTCACGCGCCTGACTTATAATTGGAAACGTCAATATGATTCCGATAGACCGTCTCTCATCAGCGGAGTTGTCATTCCTGCTTTCCCCAGTTGGGTTGCACGGAACCGCACGCAGCAATCAAAGCGAAAATACATCCTTCCTTGTAGTTCAGCTAACCGATTTGTCTATAATTTGGTCTGTAAGTTTTTAACACTTACAATCACACAACGTGTTCTATTATGTAAAGAAGCGTACGCCCATCACCCGCCGAAGGTAAAACCTCTTATGTTGAAGACATATGAAGTGGCCAACGATTGGAAGGGCATTACATCTCTGAATCAGGCAAACGTGAAGGCATGTGGAAGCTGGAATAGATCATTAGCATTGAATGAGCCGAAAAGCGATCGTAACCTGTCGCGTCTAATGTATAAATCAGTTAGCCACATAGATTACTTGGTGGAATGGGTGGAAGCAGGCCCTGCGGTTACTTTGGAAGCTCTCCGGTTGCTGCTGAATCTGGAGTCCGAGGTGGACGCGAGCGTCAGCATGATCACTGGATACATAGACGGTCGGTTCAGAAAGAAGTAACACGTACATGGAATACCGGAATCCCTGAATATGATGAAGAGCAAAAGGCTAAGAATGTCTTACGTGTTGAATTTGTTGAACTTACAAATAGAAGGACGGCGAGCATTATGGGATTGGCGAGACGAACATTAATTAGTTCTGAGATCGTACAAGAGGTTGTCCAACAACTATCAACCTTGCTCAGTGCACGGTGCCGAACACTTGGTGACAAATTCTCCACCTAATTAGCGGGATATCTGAGGAGGGATTGTTGTGATATTCCATTATGACCGGCAGTTTTAAGAAAGACGAATGTGCGCGTTGTTTACGGCTAGTGCTTGATATCAATGATAAGCATTTCGCCAAAAAGCTTTCTCGTTATTTGTGATTACGCACCCTGTTACATCGAGCTGGAGCATTTCTTCCGAGAAGAGGCTTATACACCAGAAAGTCTTCTTCGACTGATTCCGTACTCTCCGCAAGTTGACTTAATCGAATGTATTTAAAGTATAATTAAGGCCTATGTTAAAAAAATGAGACGGCGATTGCCCCAATGATCCGAGGGGATCCGGATGCCGTACTGAATAAGATGCAGTTGTTGGAGCAGGTTGTTGCAGAAGCACGTGCCTGCGTGACGCTACACTACTGTCAACAAACTGTGGATCCCTTACAAACTAAGCATACACCTTTCTTGCATTTGTTCGAGCTGTAAGCCGTTCAACACCACTGATATATTTCTTGTCAATGATCACTGCTGTTTTTCTGTAAAAGCAATCTGGGGCCCTAAGGAGTTGGGTAAGCCATGGCATTCAGCTGGAAATGCCTCTGGCTCTGCGAAGGTACACACGGAGATAGCGATAGTTACCGTGAAATAAGTTACATTGGGATCTCGCTGCAATGATAAACCACGGGTATTTACCGGTCGTTATGTAGTACATTGGAAGCTAACGATATTACAAAGACTTGCCACATGCTGTTCCAAATTATTTGGACCAAATTGTACACGTTCCCTGGCATTTGTCGTTGATACTTTTTATCATAGGCTTCGGTGGTTTGCAGTACGAGCAAAACATAACCCCGAAACAGGTTCCCTTTACAAAAATGGTCAACGGTCAAAGTTCATCTGCTGCTCCCAGCAATTTGCCTAGAGCAATGTGGCTAATAGCCTCACAAAGTCATAGCGAGATTGGCGACAAACTCGGTCGGTTTACACAAAAATGGTTTCAGTAGACTATATGCCGAAGTCTCCGTGAACTGAAGCAGCCCGGCGACGCTCTGTTGGTTGATTATGCTAATGATTCCCGAGGGTCTTTACAAATGACGTAGTCAAGTATGTGTTGGATGATCGTACTGGCAGGCTGGGTTTGACTATTCGCTACCACGTTTCTCGGAATATTCTCTGTAATCGCTGTGAACAGTGCTCGCCCAGTTCAGGTAGCCAAGTCGTTACCGCAAGTATAGTGAAACCGGTAAATGATTGAGTCGGAAACACGAGCATCCTCCTTGTTCAGGTCGGACTTAGTCAGCAACTAGTTACCTTAGTGCAAATGCACAAGCACAGCCGCATAATGACCTTCATAGATTGACAGAAGCGGTATCGTTGCCTCCTGTCATTTTTTTCGCATTTGAATGGGGCAGTATGAATAACTTTTCCTAGTAGCGTGGGGTACTCGTTCATTCCTAATACTCGCGCACGCCTTTGCGTGCCTTGCTGTAAACGTTTCTTCATTTTCTTTCTCATATAACGTTGAGCAAACCTGTTGCGGAAACAGAACATCCAACTAGAGCGTGCGTCAAAAAGTCGGAGGCTCGATATGTACTATCTGGCGTTAGTAAAAGAAAAAGTGCACTTCAAAAACATGTAGGCTTTAATGTGACTAAGTTTGTGACAATTACTGGGTTAGGTAGGAGAGGGAGCACTGGAGCCGCACATCTGTTGGGTGGGTGTAATAATCTTTGACGTTGTTGCTACAGTGTCGATATCGTTTGTCTGTTGCGGTGACTGGAATTCGACGTAGGGCGGTTTCAGCCGATCAATACTTGCAGCATTTAGAACCAGTTATGTCCAATACGAACTAAGTATTTTTGCGAGAGATAACTTTGAAAAAGCTTACGTAAGGCGGTTTCAACGGCTTGCAAACTGCATCAAAGCGTACGTAAACGGCGGGACACGTGTGCAATTCAGGGTAATTGCCATGGTTTTCAGAACTCAATTGCGGTGGCTTTGAGCGAATAACGACAAAGCATTGTCTCAGTCGTGTAACACATGTCGTCGGATCGACTTCACCGGTTGTCCATAATCAAGTACTAATACTCTAGGATGTCTCCCAGTTCTACCGAAGAATACTTCTGTGGGACAACATCTGACATCAACATTCACAGTGTTGCTGATACTGAGACGAATGCTCGGAAACGCTCCGAACTCTAAACATTCGGTAGCGTCGCAGTAAGTGCTGCCTAGATTTGGCGGTGAAAACGCTCGACTAAACCGTTGGCAGTTGAATGTTTTGCTGCTGTAGGTAAATGCGGAGAGTCAAGGATTCGGTAATGGTCGCGTGACACTGCAGAATAACATTAGGGTCTTCTATACGTGGTGATAGTGGCGGGGGTGCCAAAAATGGATATCCAAGTTTTGATGAAAATTCCTGTCAGCGTCTCGGCTAAGACATCTCTCAGCGGCACGGTATGTGGCCAACATGTTATGAGATCAACACATGTCGGCACGTAAATAAAACCGTTGGATAGCACGGAATGCCCATCTACGTCTATATGGAAATGCTTGAATCGAGCGACAGGCAGAGAAAAATTTAAAGGGAAATTAGTTGTGTGGCGAAGCATCTTGTAATTCTGCCAGGTAATACATTGTTTCGCCTAGTGCTTCACATAAGAGCGCATGTGAAGCCAAATTTAACGCCTTGCAATTTAAATGTCCGAAGCGTACGCAAGATTGGGACCACCGTAGAGGGTAATTCCGGGTTACTTGTTCAAACCCATTTTCGCTAAACTTTAAGACAAAATTGTTCGACTAAACGCAGGTAAAATTTCTGACAGCAGCAACATAACCCCTGCCTCAAGAGATTGCGCGAAATAAACTACGTGATGCATCCCATGGTAAAGTTGAAAAAAATGGGTAAGGTGCCAATTCTTTTAGGAAAATATATTTGCTAAGTCATTGTAGATTCTCTAGGTAACCATTTAAATACTATGAACAGCATACCTACATTGACTGAGTCGAACGCACTCTTGGAATGGAGAAACACAAGCATTGTCAGTCCGCCATATGCGCCACATATTTCTAACGCCTGCCGCAAAGTGAATACCTGGTCTATGCAGTATCAATGCAGAGTGCATAAAACATTTTCTAAATTTTAGTTTCCAGATCTAAATAAATGTATAACATTAAAATAGCAATGCTAGGGTAGATGGTGAATGGTTTTCCTGTTATTTAAGCCAAGAGTGGTAGCGCATTTCATGCAAAATGTTGGTGCATTTTTTCAATGATTCGGAATACCTGTAGCTCAGGTTCGTAATTAACGTTTTGATTCGTTCTCCGAGCTGAGTAATTTAATGTCAAACGTTTCATTACTTCCCTCAGTGGCATCTTCAGTGTACAGCTCCGTAGCGAAACACCTCACGGAAAATTTCATTAAGACGTAGCCTTTGAAATTAGCCTCGTAGATCTGTGTCCCGTGACCACTGTTTGTTCGACACTTAGCCGTCCAGCTTCACGCTTTCTCAGCTGTAGGTACACGGGATCGAGGTCAATGCGGAGATTCAGGGAATTCTCCGTAGAGAAGCATGCCTCGATAAATTCCCTTACTTTTCTTGAATGCTTGCTTGGGCCAACATCCAATTAGAGTAAAATTCAGTAAAGTTGGACTAGTCAAATTTTCAGGTTTATAAAACACTTATGGTACCAGAGAGCGTAGACCCTCACCTGAAATCAGCGTTCATAAACACGCTTCTGACCACCGAGGCCCTCACTTTCTTGTATACCAATGCACAAATTTTTCTCAGCAAGAAAACTAAACTTCATATTCATCAGGTCTCCAACATTGGGACCTAGTTATGGTCACCGAAACATGGCTGAACACGGAGATGACGAATGCCGAGATTGCACTATGCGGCATGACTTCCATACGAAACGATCGACGTAGTACAGGAAGCTGAGTGCTCCAGTATTATCCATCCTACTTGCATGTTGATATAATTGAGGATGCAGAAACGAAGGTCGTCGGTATTCTTTGGTGCACTAGGCACCTAAGACGTGGTGAGGTGTGTTTACTAGCAATAGTTTACCGCCCTCCGATGTCCATTTTGGCAATGGATCAATGCCTAGCTTTTGCGATGAAACGAGTCCTGACACGACCATAAGTCACGTCCTTCTTGTGGGGGAATTCAACCTGCATGTAACTGATGCTGCAGCATCGCACAGCAAACAATTCGAGGCGGATTTGCAAGAAGTGATCACCGATGTACCTTCGTACAAACAAGCCACCTTACCCACGCGATTCCGAACGGCTGACGCACAGTCTGTTTTGGACCCTGTGCTCTCTAACGAGGAAATGATGATCGACTCCTGACTATGGATGCACTAATTGGCCTTAACGATCATGTGGTGTTGTTCTTTCGCTACATCAGCTACTCCGATTACATCAGTGAATACAAAGTGGAAAACTGTGTCACTACACATTACGATATGCTATCTGATTTCATGCAAGAAACTGACCGGTCCTTCCTGGCCCAAAAGCCGCCCAATGTCGCCTGGATGATGTTCGTCACCCAATTCACGGAGCTGGTGACAAATGCGTCGGAAAGCAACGTTCTTCGTCCAAAGCAAGTGAATTCGTTCATAAGGAGCCGAACTGGAAAATGCATGTCCTTGAGGGCTTTCGACTGAGCGCCTACAAATTATGTCCAAGTAATCAGACCTGGGGTACTTAAAGTAATCAAGGAAACCACTGCGTCATGTTGATCCGCGAAGACCAACTCCAGCACCAACAGAACTTAGCGGCAATATTCAGTAAAAATCCCAAGTTGCTGTATAGACACGTGAACAAGCGACGTAGAGTGCAGCGCGCGATCCCGGTTTTACATGCAGCAGATGGTCTTACACAAATCGCAAAATGATGCAGCCAACCTGCTTCCCCAACACTTTATCCATTTTTTCCGGAGTTAATCCTAATTTCATCTGCTTTTTACACAGGTTCCATGGCCACCAGGTTTAAACCGCTTATCGTTTATGATAGCCAATGTGATGGAAACGCTTTTGTCCTTGCGCGTGCACAGCTAACCTGGCGTGGACAACATCAAATATAAGGCATTAAAGCAGCGGCCTTGCACCCTGCGGTACATTTAGCTCGGTTCTTTCTACGTTGTCTCAACGGAATGCAGGTTCCGACAATGTGGAAACGTGGACAAGTTACTCCTATTTACAAACGTTATAACTGTTCGGAGCCCTCGAACTACCGTCCAGTCATCCTGCTCCCAATTTTATCCAAAGTAATGGAATGTATAATTACAGAAGTGCCCATGGCATGTATAGAGAGCAACAACATCCTAGTGTCACATTAATACGGATCCTGACGAAATCGATCCTGCAATAGAAACTTGCTGCCAGCCCGTGTAAGCTGGACATAGTCAGCGGATGCCAGAGTGAGAGTCGACGTTGTCTACCTGGAATTCTCGAAAGCCTTCAATCGTTTGGACCGCCGCGTTCTCCTTCACAAGCTTCGAAGCCAGGAAATCGTTGACGCTATACTCGGTTGGATCGGAAACTTCCTCGATCGACGTCAGCTGAAGGTGAGAGCCAGTAGCTCCATTTCCGACCCAATTGACGTCCAGTGTGGCATGCCCCAAAGATCGGTACTGGGGTCAATTTTATTTCTCACATTTATTAACGATCTTGCAGTGTACTGCAGACAAAATTATTATTATTTGCAGATGATGTCAAAATTTGCATGACATCGGGACATCCGATTATCATATGGCATTGCAAAGCGATCCCGACAAGGCCTATGCGTGGTCATCAGACAACAGGCTCCAATTCAACGTGACCAAGTGCAAAGTCTTAAGCATACGCCATTAACTTATCGATGAATATCGACTTCGGGACCAGCAAGTACAACATGCTTCCTAAGGGGTTATAATGCAGGACGACCTTGGTTGCACAAGACAGGCTGAGAAGCCTCA
>CALYDF020003734.1:0-27171 GCA_944474145.2 Dicrocoelium dendriticum
ACCGTTATCGTAGTCGTATTCCAATTGTGTCAGAGACAGTCTTATCAGGCATCCACGCAATCATAACAAAGGCAGCGTTCCCTCAATTATACCAGTGGCGACAGATCTGACGAAGCATGACGGACGAATACGCCTAAATTAAAACTGTTGCTGCAGCAACAAGTTAAGTTGATGTTCGTCTTAACCGAAAAGCTTTCCAGTTCTTCCTTTCATGCAGGTCCAAGCGCCAATTCTCAGTCAATGGACCATGTGGTAAGCGGCGTCAGCGAATTAATCTAAGACGCCAAGGCCGGAGTAAATTTCGAATTTTGGTATAAGCGGTACGAGGACCTGTTCACCATTGACTTGGCTTGTTAGAACGACGCGTGTAAGGCCCGGCTGCCTATTTGCAAACGGGGTACGCTTGAACACCAACGCTATACCAATTGCCTCTTACAGAGGAACCCAAGCAAGGTTGTCGTTGACGAGACGGATTGAACGTTATCACATATTTTGCGAGCAGACCTCTCGCTTCCATGCCCGTTATCAGTGCCCGCAGCTGCTCAAACGCGATGCCGACGACTTCATCACGTACACGGGCCTGGTCAACCGTGAATGCCAACTTTTTCAACTTGGCTCAGTCACCGCGGACAAACTCAACTGCCTGGTTTTCGTCTCTGGCCGCCAGTCTTCACACGATGCCGATATCCGGACGCGCCTCCTGGCCAAGCTACAACAAGATAGCTTAGTCAAACTCAAGAAACTGGCCGCGTAGTGTCAACCGCTGCTCTACCCAAAGCACGATTCTGCCATAATTCAGAACGCCGCCGCACCTGGTATGGTCCAGACAGTCACAGCACCGAGGGCGCAATCGTCCGCGCGCCCCACTTAGTCCTACCGAGAGAAGTCCCCACCCTACGCGTGCCCATCCTGTGTTGCCCGGCATTTCCACCGCACCTGCAAGTTCCGCCAGCATCGTTGTCATGGTTGTGGCAGAGTGGGGCACCGAGCGGGTTACTGCCATCCCACAGCTTCCAAGCGGCCAAAACTGGGATGGCCTTCATCCGAGATCCAATGAAGAGGTCCCGACGTCGACGCACACCCAAACTTGGTCCGGTTGGCAGCTCCCTGAGCCTGCTGTCCACGTTCCAACTCAGCGCTGCGGGTTGTGAAATCGACGACTTGATCTACGGTTAGTTGGTCAGACCGCAGTTGGACGCTGAGTCGAACATAGCGATCATCTCCGAGGATCTCTGGCGCTCCCTTGGCAAGCCGCCATTTGAACCGACATCCCACTCTGCCGCCAATGTCTCTGGTGCTGGCGAGCAGCTAACTGGGCAGCTGCACTACTCCGTCTCATTCCGGGGCGGCACGTACAACGCGATCTGCTGCATCACATAGGCGAAGCTCAAACTCCTAGAGCTCGAATGGCTCGAAGCCATTGGCTTGGCCGATTTCTTCTTAGGGCCACTTGCAATGCGGAATGTTTTCCGACTGTGCCATCCCATCGATCCGCCGATATCATCTGACAATTCGCCAAAGTATTTCATGATGGCCCTGACTGCTGTACACACACCTACGCCGCGTTATAGCTCGTACCTGGTGCATAAGCAGTATACCGTTCATAAAGTTAAGTCCTATCCTCAGCCTAACACTTGGTCGATGCCGAACTCAAACGTCTGGAAGACATGGACGTCCTGGTGCCAGTGTCTTAGTACACCTGGGCAGCGCCGATTATCGTGGTCAGGAAGCCGAATGAAGCCCTCCGCATCTGTACCGATTTCTTCACTGGTCTCAACGCTGCGTTGTAGCCAAATTGCTACCCATTACTGCTCCTAGCCGATCTCTTCATGATAATCAACGGTGACACGTGTTTCGCAAAAGTTGACCTGGCAGACGGCTATCTGCAGATCTAAGTCGCCGTTTCGTGCCAGGCCCTCCTGATGAGCAATAGGCATCGAGGTCTTCTCCCGCACATGATGATTTTGTTTGACATCAAGACCGCTGCATCAATTTTCCAACGGACTTTGGAGGCAATGTTCTCTGATATTCCGGGTACTGCCGCGTACCTGAAAGAATGACACCTTGTTGATCGCGCCTGAGCTGAGCTTTGATAACGCCCGGCTGCAGTCCTTCAACGGGTCAAGGGGTACGGTTATTTCCTGAAATCTGAGTGCTGCAAATTCTTCTTTCCGTCGATCAAATACCTTGGTTTAGTTTTCGCTATCAATAGGGAGCATCCTGATCACGAGAATGTCAGGGCCATCCAGCAGATGCCAGCTCCAGCGGAGGTGTCACGACTGCGGTCCTTCCTGAGTTCCATCAGCTACTAGAGCGCCTTCCTGCCATCGCTACACAAAGATCGGTACCCGCTTAATTGTTTGTGGCAGACGGACGTTCCTCGGTACTGGTCCACCGCATGTGGAAATACTTCCTTTTGCTTGAAAGCAACGCTGGTTTCTGAGCTAGTGTTGCCACATTACGACCCAAATTTCGGATTTTGGTCGCTGTTGCTAATTCTACTTAAAGGATCGGAGCAGTTCTCTCCCATCGCTTCCCACATGATTCCGAGAAAGCCGTTATGCGCGTCTCCTTCGCCCGGACGCTTGCGGAGTAGAACTAGGATCAAATCGATAAGGAAGCCCTTGCCTTCGTCTTTGCCGCCACCAAGTTCCACAAGATGATGTATGGCCGGCGGTTCACGCTTCTGACCAAACATAAGCCCCTTCTTTTAACCTTCGGGACAAAAGATGGCATTCCCGCATAATCGGCTAGCTGAGTTCAGCGTTAAGCCGTCATACTTCTTGGTTACGACTTCAAAACCGCTACTGCCTTATTTAGGGTTTTGGTCAAGCCCAACGCCACTCCAGCCTCATTTTCAAACATGCCGCAGTAGAAGACACAGTGAGTGCCACTGTAACTCTCTAGGACTACTTTCGTTATCAACTCCCGAATGCCATCTGATTGTCTTCTCATTACTGCCACCGACATACTTCTTGCAACTACTCAACACCCTGTCTTGCAGAAAGCCGTCATTTACCTTCAGACGTGCTGGCTAATCATTGCCGTCGCCGGTGAACTAAAACAAACACATCAACGCCGCGCCTCCCTTTCCGTGGCTGACTCCTGTCTCATGAATGCAGATCGAGTTGTCATTCCATCATGCCAACGGCAAGCTGGACTCCGCCAGCTCCATTCTGCTTAACCGGGTATGAACAGAATGAAAGCAATTGCTAGCAGGTATGTGTACCGGCCTGGCATTGACAACGACATTCAAGATTTGATCCACCGCTGCTCAAGGTGTCAACAAGCATCCAAGATGCCACCACAAAAATCACCGGTTTCTTGGCATCAGCCAGTAAAACCGGGGTCCGAGTGCACGTAGAATACGCTGGTCCCATCGATGATATTTCCTATCTGCTCGTGGTCAGTGCCCATTCCTAACCACCGTAAATTGATGCACTCAACCCACCAACCGCATCCGCCATTCTGGGCTGTCTTCAATGTACCTTCAGTCAACATGGACTTCCCGAGGTTTCGGTGTCCAGCCATGGCGCCCAGTTTATTCTTCCATCATCAAAGAGTTTTGTCGCCGACAGCGCATTGAACACCTCGCTCAACGCCTTACAAGCCCCAGTCTAATGGTCAAGCTGAGGGATTTCTCGGCTCCCTCAAGAGGGCGCCTTTGAAATCTTGCGAAGTGAGGACCATGGCAGAGTACCTTCAAGTCTTCCGGCTTTCCTACCCGTCCTCCCCGAATCCAACTACGACAGGATGTCAGTCACCAGCTGAAGCAATTATGGTCGCGAGCTACGCACCACCAACGAAGCGTTTCTTCCGAATAAGAGGCCACCTAGTCACACTAGTGCCTTCACGAAGAACGAATAATTCGTCGTTGGAGCCCCGGTCTAGGTTCGCGATTACCGCTCAGGCCATCGACGCTGGGTCAAAGCAACGGTGACGGCCAGGCCAGGTAACCTGCTGTATGACGTCTCCGTTGGTGGTGACACGTGTGTTCGCCATCGCAAGAAACTTCGACCGCGCCACGGAGAAACCTCCATGCTAGCCAGCCTTCACTTGCGCTTGCCGCTGCAGCTACTGCTGGATAAGCTTGGATTGGTCACAAAATGAGAGAGCAAGCTCGAAGAAGCTCAATCTACACCGCGTCTGCAGAAACCGTCATGCCGACAAACAGGAAGAAACCAAGGGTCGTCTAAATCCCACTAGGTCAATCCTCGTCAGAAGCGGTAAACTTCCGCTTCAAAGGGAGGCGCTGCGGACCCGTCAAATATTCCTTCAAAATGTGCCAGAATCCCGGGAAGAATGGCTGCTGAATGCAAGGTCCAACTCCTACGCACAACGCAGCAGCCTTGAGCCACCCCGAGACAAAGACTAACTACGCATTCACGGTCCCCTCCCAACGAGATTGCAAAAGCGCCCTCTTGATGCCTTCGACAAATCGCTCCGCTTGACCATTATATTGAGGATGGTTATGTGGTTAGCGAAGGTGTTCGAATAGTGTCGGCAACAAAAGCCTTCGAAGATGGAAGAGGTAAACTTGTTACCATTTTCGGACACCAAACATTTTATGTACGCCATGTTGACTGATGCTTCGTTGGAGAAAACCCAGAGGGGCGGATGCTGTTGGTGGGTTGTCGGCGACCACTTCTGGCCATTTGGAATAGGCGTCGACAGCTATCAGATGGAAAATGACATCGATAGGACCAGCGTAATAGATGTGAATTCGGGACCCCTCGTTTGCTGGCTGATGCCAAGGAACTGGTAATTTGTGCGGTGGCATTTTGAGGCTTGTGGAAAATAAGGAGCACAGGGGCAAAATGACTGCTCTTGCCGTCGGTTCTGTCGTTCGGTATTGCTGAAGGATGTATCGCATTTGCAGGTGGCCCTAAGTAGAAATCGGCCAAGCCAATGGTTTCGAGCCATTCGATATCTAGGAGTTTGAGCTTCGCCTATGTGATGCAGCAGATCGCGTTGTACGTGCCGCCCCGGAAAGAGACGGAGTAGTGCAGCTGCCCAGTTAGCTGCACGCCAGCACCAGATACATTGGTGGCAGAGTGGGATGTCGGTTCAAATGGCGGCTTGCCAAGGGAGCGCCAGAGATCCTCGGAGATGATCGCTATGTTCGACTCAGTGTCCAACTGCAGTCTGACCAACTAACCGTAGATCAAGTCGTCGATTTTACAACCCGCAGCGCTGAATTTGAACGTGGCCAGCAGGCTCCGGGAGCTGCCAACCGGACCAAGTTTGGGTGTGCGTCGACGTCGGGACCTCTTCATTGGATCTCGGATGAAGGCCATCCCAGTTTTGGCCTCTTGGAAGCTGTGGGATAGCAGTAACCCGCTCGGTGCCCCACTCTGCCACAACCTTGACAACGATGCTGGCGGAACTTGCAGGTGCGGTGGAAATGCCGGGCAACACAGGATGGGCACGCGTAGGGTCGGGACTTCGCTCGGTAGGACTAAGTGGGGCGCGCGGACGATTGCGCCCTCGGTGCTGTGACTGTCTGGACCATACCAGGTGCGGCGGCGTTCTGAATTATGGCAGAATCGTGCTTTGGGTAGAGCAGCGGTTGACACTACGCGGCCAGTTTCTTGAGTTTGACTGAGCTATCTTGTTGTACCTTGGCCAGGAGGCGCGTCCGGATATCGGCATCGTGTAAAGACTGGCGGCCAGAGACGAAAACCAGGCAGTTGAGTTTGTCCGCAGTGACTGAGCCAAGTTGAAAAGGTTGGCATTCACGGTTGACCAGGCCCGCCTACGTGATGAAGTCGTCGGCATCGCGTTTGAGCAGCTGCGGACACTGATAACGGGCATGAAAGCGAGAGGTCCGCTCGCAAAATATGTGATAACGTTCAATCCGTCTCGTCAACGACAACCTTGCTTGGGTTCCTCTGTAAGAGGCAATTGGTATAGCGTTGGTGTTCAAGCGTACCCCGTTTGCAAATAGGCAGCCGGGCCTTACACGCGTCGTTCTAACAAGCCAAGTCAATGGTGAACAGGTCCTCGTACCGCTTATACCAAAATTCGAAATTTACTCCGGCCTTGGCGTCTTAGATTAATTCGCTGACGCCGCTTACCACATGGCCCATTGACTGAGAATTGGCGCTTGGGCCTGCATGAAAGGAAGAACTGGAAAGCTTTTCGGTTAAGACGAACATCAACTTAAATTGTTGCTGCAGCATTAGTTTTAATTTGGGCGTATTCGTCCGTCATGCTTCGTCAACTCTGTCGCCACTGTTATAATTGTGGGAACGCCGCCTTTGTTATGATTGCGTAGATGCCTGATAAGACTGTCTCTGACACAATTGGAATACGACTACGATAACGGTTTGTAAGGCTGGCCAGTCGAACGGATTTGCGCTGACCTGATGACGTTAGCTTAGCCGGTGCGAAGAAAATTGAGCGAGCGAGAGAACGATCCTATTCGCACCTGTTCGGGTAGACGCAGAGCCCTCGGAACGGACGCACAAGATAGGGGTTTACGATAGATGCGCGCTAATGGCTTAGACGCGAACGCTGGAGAGCTAACGACGCACACAAAACCCCGTGACCCGACAAACGTCCAAGTAAGTTGAAGAGGAAGAAAGCCGAGTGGTCCTCTGAAGGATTTTTACGACCAAAAATGGGCAAATCACGGCCAATGCTAAGGGTCATTAAGTTAGGATGAACTGCTACCACGACGAGTTGGTAGTTTCTAAAAAGACCATATTCAAAATGTGCGCAGTTGGTCTGCGTCTCGGGGTGGCTGAAGACTGCTGCGTTGTGGGGATAAATGGGACCCCTCTTTCCGCAGCCATTCTGGCCGGATTTCTATCGCGATTATGCGGTTTTATTTTCGGGCGCGCTCCTGTTTTCTGCGTAGCTGCAGGTAAGCCGTCAGGTTTTGTTTATATTAAAAGGCCTTGCAACCCTCGGAATCTTTTTCTTTACTAATTACAATCTCTTACTCATATTTAGATTGCTTTCCGTAGAATGATGCTCAAACTTTTTATTTGTTGAACTTGGTGCCTTTCTTTATTTTAAAAGATGTATAAAGTTATCGAGAAGACAAAGGATTTGTTGCCTTTTCCTAACAAAATGCTGATTCATCCTTCCAAATTTACATAATGCATTAATTTTTTTAGCTCTGTTGCTTTTCTCCGGTAGGGCATGTATTTCATCTCAACCCAAGATTTTATGATTGAATTTGGTTAAATTCTTTTTTACTCTGCCCTGTTTCAACCATTCTTTTCATTACCGGTATACCCCATAAAACGTTATGTACAAGGTTTCAACTTTGGTGAACTTTGCATCAATTCGTCGTTCACAGACCTTAGCATCCTTCCCAATCTAAGCCCAATACAATAGATTAATTAGGTCGTCAAACACTTTTGAGTTTTACATGGTTTATGTATACAAAATACAAGTAGCCCTACCAATCCCTTTTAATTTAACTCCTACGTTGCTGGATCTTCGCTGAGGCATCTAAAGCGAACTATTCTTCAAGCAAGGGTTTTCGGTCCGTATACGTATCGCTACCTTTGCCGCATTAATGACAGATTCTAAATTTCTGCCGGCTGGCCAAGAAATTGTAAAAAGCCGTTACTAGTGATGTAAACAGTTTGTTTTAAAGCCAAATGTGTGGCAAACTCATTTAAACGAAAACTGAGGGAGGCAAAATCCTTCACTTGCAAGGAAAGATAAATTCGTTCACTTTTCCTGTCAAGCACTTAGCTTAATATCCCGAATTTCCACTATTGGTGGAAGCAAACGCAAATTCTATCTTTGACGTAATTCCATGCAGTTCGGATATTGTTTTTCTTTTCGCATCCAGTTTCAAACGATCTGCATATCCTCAGTATATGCGAAAATTTTCGCTGGTATTTTCTTGCTTGGCTGCATCATCGCTGTCCCAAATAATATGTAGCTTTGTTAAGTAACACTTGCTTCCGTGTGTCGTAATTGGTTAATCGTCCTCACTTTTAAATTGGTAAGATATTATTTTCATGGTTGTTTTGCGAGACCGGAAATGTTTGTGAGGTAATAAGCTGCCTGATGTTAGTGATTATCAAATCGTGCAAACAGTACTCACCAAATGAACTAAGTAGGGACATCAATCATTACAGAATAACGCAGCGTAAGTGTTCATATTCCACAACAATATATCTTACCATTTTAAATAATACCACCTCAATTAAAAGCTTAGTTATGCATTCAACTACTGCGCTTGAGTATGAGAAGGGCGCAACAAACGTGTATCATGCGTAAATATTATTGGCACAATAAAAAGGTTAGTAGGTTTGGGCGAACAACGTTAGCCGTTGAAGGTTTCAGTACTTTGACCCGAATACGTTTATCTACCATTTCGCCATAACTTAACTATGTGAAATCTGGAAAGTGCCATATTGTAGTTTGAGATTTTTCCAACACTGCTACAAATATTGCATGGTATTCCAAATCAAAATTTAGCCACATTTGCACTTGAGAAATGGGTGCAAAGTAAAAACATTGATTGTCATTTGCACATTGAAAATAGCCGCAGCAATAAAGCAGGCGCAATAAAGGTTTATCTTTCCTTAGACTTCAGCTTGTTTGATCCAATAAAAAGTACTCAGCTAGTTTAGGCGGTATAGGAGGATTTGCGTCACAAGACTGTAGATTGATCTAATGTAGATATTGTAAAAACGGTATTCAAATATAAGATAACTATGTGGTTAAAATTGAAGGACTTATCGTTTTAAACAGTGAGTAGTGAACAAGGATTTCATACGGGTTGAAAGACAATGCCATACATGTGCAGTTGGATGTTTTTGCTGTTTTATCGAATATTACAATAGCAGACGGTTATTTAGGTTTAAAAAATGGGCCTGTTATTTGTTTCACTGTTGTCCTGTGATCCGTGTGGATTCACAGCATAAAAAGGCAACAGCAGTTAAATGAAAAAGTGTATTTCAGGAATGAAATGGCGAGGCATTAGTACGTAACAAGCTGCTGGTAAGTAAGTGAGCCATCAAAATGTCTTTTAAATATGGATAGTGATGGTGTAGCGATGACGTGTTCTGGAAAATTATTCCATGCGTGACATACGCGGATTAAAAAGAAGTTCGTGCTGCACTCCAGGCGGCTGTACGGTTCTGCCAGTTTTATTAAGTGAACTCTTAATTTGGTACTACTGCTGATTTGCAGTTAAGTGCAGCACACATGGTGTGGATGGTGCAAAATTATGTACATGGTTGGCAATTTAACTCGTAAGCGGTGATGACATCCGCTACATACCAGCAATGATTCCAGCCTCTCCTGGAATGGAAGGAGGTGCATTTCAATGAGGTACCTGGATGCGGGATTTTTGGGGTTGCTGCAATGCACTAGGCTCATATTTTAGCGGCAGGTGCCAAACTTGAATGGAATATTCGAAATAAGGACGGACATGTGTACTAAGGAATTTCGGAAAATAGAGCGATTTATTTGTTCAAACGCCTGTCGTAGCTTGTCCAAGTTACGTACAGATTGTTCATTCATATTTCTTGTAAACTTTTAGACTTAGGAAAAGCACTAACCGTGGATGGTACGCATAAAACTGTAATTCGCTCCTAAGTGGTGTCAAGTGAATACATATAGAATCAAACAAACGAATGAGAAACAGAGACAAACAGGTGAATTCATCATAGTCAAGTAATTGGACGCGTGTAGTTAAGGGGTGTATACTGACTCATCAATTGTAGTTGTCACTTAACTGTCCACATGTTGGTTACCAGTTTTGCAGGCTTTCGCTGACTGCCTGGGGCGACACAGTTTATCCCTAACTAGTAAGCCCAAACATGTCCGGTGGCAGCTCACTTCAGCAATTGCGTTCCGAGCCTGTGACAATGTTTGTGTTAGTGTTATTTGAAAAAAAACGCATTTTCTCGCATTGATTTGATGGTGATTTTTGGAAGGACTTTGATGTACCGTGTATAGATACCTCTGAAACATTTGCTCTTATATTCCCAAAAATCATGTGCCAAATATTCACCTCACCAGAAAACAGCCGAAAGTTAGATGTATTTGCCAGTTGAAGCCATTGGTAAATACCAATAACAATTGTTTACCTTGCAACCAGTATTGTAGCATAACACATACAACCTGTATATTCTCCAAAAAGGATCTCGAAATCGGACTAATGTTGCCGCTAAAAGGAAGTAGTTGGCGATCCAGCTTGAAAGTGAAGGCACCACTGATTTTAAATTGCTAACGTCAACAGGGAAAATCTGGGTTATGAGAGTGCAAACCCTTGGAGCCGTATAAGGTAGGTCACTTTGTGAGCACAGAATTACTCATCCACATCTTGCAAGCCGTTTGCTTCTGATGAGTGACATGCTTGGTGGAAGAAGTCGGCGTCCATTTTCATGGCATGCAACAGTTTTCATAGCACTTTGGTAAAAATGCTTTGTCAATAATTGTTTTGAATAGTGGTAACTTTGCTACATTGTGACATGCACCATTTATTGGTGCCATGACTGCGGTAACTAATGAAGAAAAGGTTTCTGTGTTTCTTTTCATCGTT
Source organism: Dicrocoelium dendriticum (assembly GCA_944474145.2). Lineage (NCBI taxonomy): Eukaryota > Metazoa > Platyhelminthes > Trematoda > Plagiorchiida > Dicrocoeliidae > Dicrocoelium > Dicrocoelium dendriticum. The sequence goes on from CALYDF020003734.1 coordinate 10,523, forward strand.
GCTATCCATCATAATGTGGGATAGAAGGAGAGCAAAATGTTGTAGTCGGCGCCTTGTTAGACCGAAGCCATTATTCAGTCCTACACATGGAATTCATTTGCAATGCAAGAAATCCAGTGAAATCTGCCGCCGCAACATGAACGGTAATAAGCTATGAAGTATTAACTCGAATAGATGAGATGGTCAACTAGACCTTTCTGACAGCATGGCCACAGGTAGTGCCTAAGACAATTTCTTCAGCCGGGTGAACTTTCTAGTTGCCGGCGTGTCAGCGATTATGATCTACTGACCGAGAAACGTGGTCACATTTCTGCGAAGCGACATTCGCAAATGTATTACGGTGCGTAACACAGCCTGGCATATCTACGATCTCTTCCCGATCACAAAAATCTAGACGGCCTACACGATCCACAGTGCTCAGCGCATTTGTGAGGATAGAATGGCGCACCAATAAAACTTTGCACGACGATAGTTGACTTAAAGTTAAATCCATCAGAAAACGCTTTGCAACGCCGCTACGATAGTCCAAGCAAGAACTACACGCAGACCAGTGGTGATTAACCAAACCGTGGAAAATTTCGACGTTGGTCAAACTATTTGGCTCACTTACTGTGCATCTTGACATTACGTCGCCCATCGCTACTGTAGGGTTTGATTCATTGGAAGAATCTGCAGACCCTTTGAAGAGTACTATGTATAACACCACAACATACGTTGAAAAAATCAGCTAAACTGCAAACAATATTGGAAAAGCCTCCATTGCTACTACGTGTCCATAGGCTGATACAACTAGACACGCTACACTGGAAGGGTCAATGGTTGACGAAACTGTAAATAAATCTTTAAATAGCCCAGTTAACTCGAACGGGTTGGGAAAGTTCTACGTAGTTCGAAACAAGCCAAGCATCGACTAAACTCATAGAACATCACCGTGGGCAATTCAAGCTAAAAGACCCCTGGTATGGACCACAACACCGCTGGGGACAACGACATCAACTACGAAAATAGGAAAATTGGTTCGCCGGGCAACATATAATGCTGTGTGCGGGAATGGACTGTGTAGCGCACTAGGTTTCACCATTCAAGATGACATATTGTTGGACGCATTTAGACGTGCAATCATTGCGGTTAATGGCATTGCAGAGATTACACTGCAGGCGCAACGACTGACAAAGCGTGTACCCAAACTTGCGACACCCATTAACCTGCAGGTAAGGGAAGAGTCAGTGTAGCGTACACTCATAGCTAACTGTGTACTAAATCGTCACGCCAAAGTGCTGAGCCAGCTTACTTTAGGGTAGCTGCGTAGAAACATAAGTTGGGCTGTGACAAATTCTAAGAACAAAACAGGCCTTAGTCAACGAGAGTCCAGCGCATCCAATAAAAAGCAACGAGCGAAAATCCTCTCAGACAGCACCGTATATAAACCTAGAAAGGCACTAATTGCTAAACAGGCTAGCAGAGGGAACACACCTAGACACTCAGCTAGAATGGTTATATTGCCTTATTAAATATATAAAGGTATGTACGCAAGCAGTCGCCGCAACCTGGTTGGGAATACGTGCAGTGCAACGCACATGAGTTTAATGCTGCGGAGTTCATATCGACGGGCAATTTTAAGAGCGCTGTCGATAAAGTTAATGATATTGCGAAAGCCTCAGTACAATTTGAGAGGGTCGTTAAAAGGATCAGCAAATTCCTAACTATAAAGGAACTGAGAACAGAGGATACTTCAAGCTTGCGCGCTATAACATTGATTTGTTAACAAGTCAGCAAGGCTACCAAGTTAAGGCAATTGTATTTCTGAAAACCAAAACGGAATCTACCAAATCATAACATAGATTTCATGAACCGGCACCGCGTGCCATCACCGCAAACACTTACCTACAGCGAGCACTACATTTGGCAAACTAACAGCCCCGCCCAATTGCATGTGCATAAAGGTTGCTGCACATCTGCTGCATTTTTCAGACCTATGCCGCCGGTCTAGTTACATAGGCCAAATAGTCCACTGCTTCTTATCCTGAAACATGCACATCTTTTATCTCAGGTGAGGATCATCTGCGACAGGTTGATCGCGGCACCACACACTTTGTCCACCAACTACCCACTGTCATGTCTTCTCACTGACTTCTTAAAAAATAATGTAGATAGCGAAGTACCTATCAAGCACTGCATTTCGTCATCTGTAAAGCTAATAAAATCCAAGTGTACTGTCTCACTCATACCTATAAATGGGAGGTCCCTAAACAAGCAACTGAATTTCCTGCGTCCTCTATCTGTCCTTTCCGAATCTGTTGAAACTGGACAAGCTCTTCCATACGCCCAACAAGTCATTAATGTGCAACCCGCTCCTACGTCTGCTTACTCATTTACTGCATCTTCTCCAGAAGTCTCAGTAGCAATGAGTGACTTCTTCTCGTCATCTGTAAAAATAGAATATTCCGACTCCTCCTTCCCACTCATACTTCTCAAGGCCAGTTCACTTAGTAATAAGTTGCACACTTTACGTCCATTGGCCGTCCTAACCGCCCCGGACGCAAATGCTGTCACCGAAACTTGGTCCACCCCATGCAATGTGCCATCAAACTAAAACATAAGAGACCAGCATGAACCGAAGTGATTACTGCTGCGGAGACCGTGGACTGCTTACGGATAACAACGGATAGCATCGGATCCACAGTATAATTTGGATACGTTTATGGAACCCCTGACGTATCACAACTGGCTGATAATGCACTTATTGCAACTTTTGAGCATGCATCAAGATATCCTGGTGAACGTAAAATTGTCGCAGATGATTTCAACTAGCCTCATCTGGAATGGTTCTAACCCACCGCTGCCACAAAGTATGCAAGTTTACCAGCTTGCATCAACCTGCGCGGTTAGAAGAAACTTGTTCCGGCCCATACCAGGAGGAGGCATATACTGCATTTGTTTACTATAGGCCTCCCAAAACATAGTCTCAGTTAACCAGGAGTTCCATAGAAATGATTATATAGTAGTACACTGCTCGTTTTAATTGGAATGATCTGTCACAAATTTTGCTCAACCAGGTGCAATCCAGCTTCAACATCAAGTGACTTCGTTGAATTAGACCACCTTTGCCCTATCTTTCAGGTCCGGATATTAGGAGGAATTCTTTTACTCCGACTCCCTAGAGCCATCTGCTGAAATGCTTTACCGGCAGGTTATTTTATGTCTGTATTGTGTGGCTCCCTTTTCCCGTTTAACAAACAGCCTAACAAGAAACACCAGGGTACAAATTTGTCTATTAGAATAAGCCAGCTACGGCGCTCCTACTTTAGGGGTGCAAGTTTGCCTAAGTCATGAGTTCAAATGTAATCGCTATTGCATTTTTTGCCAGATCTGCGCAAAATCATACTGGTCAAGTTCGGACAGCAGTGCATAGTGTTAACAATGCCAAGTAACTCAGCTGGTTTCTGCTTTCTCGCACCTCTTGCCGATTGCCAAACACATGTCTCATCAGAACAGGCCCTAATGAAACTTACAATGATCTGCTTGTTTTATGTGAGGCATTCAAATCGTAATTTAAGGGGTGTCAAAGTTTAGGAGCCGGTCTATTCAAGGATGAGCTGCAGGTTACCAGTATCCATTCATTTATCGAGGTACATGTTAACATCAAACGTATCCGCTCTGCGATTTCGACCATTAAGCCAATTTCAAACCTTGGTCCATGTGACGTTCTACCCATACTAATTAAAAAGCCGGGTGGGAGAATGTATGCACTCCGTCTGAAGATTTTAAATTCTTCATGCAGTATGGAAAATATCCTTCTGATTGGAAACATTCCATAGTCATACGGCGTCACAAATTGACGCATTGCGGGAGGTTGCGATTTTCCGTCCTATAACATATATCTATAATCACGTACGTAATAAAGAAGAAGGTTACAGGAGTTCTCATGGAGTACTTGTATGAAGGAAGCCATGTGATCAGGTCACACAATGGATTGCTGACTGCTCGATATTGCTCAAACTGCCAGCTGGATTTCCTTAACATGGGCACCGAAGCAAGGGACACAGATCAAGCAGTACTCAGGCTCCACCTCAATGTGTATAAAGCATCCGACAAAGTTTCGCATAAACACTTGTTACACAAGGTCAATGCATATGGTTTGGGGAGTCCTCTGTTGGACTGGCTGTGATCATGCGTAGCCGGACGCACGCGGAGAGTGAAAATATCACAAGTCAAACTCTCCCGGGCCACTATCTCGAGCCGTGTCATGAAGGGATGGGTTTTATGTCCAACACTTTCTTAGTAATCATAATGTTATCTGCAATAGCGTAAACATAGGTCGTCCACTTTTATTCGCCGAGATTATCAAAATCGTTTACATTTTCCCACACGCATTACAAACATATCCGAACTCGACAGAATACGAGAAGACCTAAGGGTCAAAGAGTCCTAATGTTAGAAATGGCAAATGACATTCTCTGCTGAAAATTTGGGTGCCATGACGCACAAATGTCTAGTACCTGATGGGGCGCTCATAATTAAGGGCACTTCTATTCAGCATCATGCATCAGGAAAGGACCTGGGCTTGTGTTACTAAATGCTCCTGAACCTTTCTGAGCAAGTGTACTTCACAGTCGCAAAGGCTGGACAACTAACCTTCCACATAAGCCGCTACATATACACTGTCGAAATACGTCTAGAACTTTAGCGGAGTCACCTACGCCTGAGCTTAGCATACTGTGCTTTCATATGCAGTTGCTTGCGTAGGTCGGACCGCATTTTGCTTGAAAAAGCCCAACGGCTTTTCACTAAAATGCTTATCCCACAATACAGGGCTCATATTTACAGACAGCCGTGTGGTCAACTCAGACTCCAACTTCTGTGGCTGCGACGTATTGTCCTTAACTTACGCTTCCTGCACAAGTTAATCCAGAAACTTGTGCAGAGGGACAATACAGCTTTAATCTGAGAGATGGAACAGAACATAACCTCAGAAACAGGAGTAGTACTATTACTCCGCTGAGATTGAGGAAGAAACTACTCCCTCGTTTCATTTTATTTGCATATATACAATTTGGAACAAACTACTAACAAGGCTGCGAGGAATCCAGATCCCGTAGACTTTCAAGCTGGAGGTGCAGAAGTTAATGTGCCTGGGTAATAAAAAACGGCTCTTTACCACCTGTGACCCGGACGATCGCCTTTTAATATTGGTAGAGAGGGACCATGAATAAGCCAGAGTTAGTGCAATGTAACACCTTGCGTTATCCAGATAAAGCGACAGATGCATTGGTGCTAGCAAAATGTGCCATCCTTAGCTTCATATCGGTTCTTCGCACCTCTAAGACTTGCGTGCATACATTGCACGATATGACTATAAGCTAAGGCTGCAACTTAGGGTGTATGACTGACTTCACCTGTTTTCTTTATTGCTTGCCATATTTCTAGCTCGTCTGCAGTTGCACAGGTCAAAAGAACCCATGTGACATTGCAAGTGCATCCGCAAAGACGGCATATTTCGCCCAATTAGGCTATTTACATCTACGGCTGTCTAGCTCGCTTCCAACCTTACAACGGCTCAGAAAGGCACTACTTGGTACAACACTCTTGAACTGAGTAGCAACTCAGCATGTCCGGTTAATTTGACCTATCCTATGACAGCGGTTCAATTATCGGCCATCACATATTTAAACTAGCTTCACTTTGCTCTAATAAGTACAGCACATAAATGGTAACCATAACTAGTAATGCTTAATTATTCTCCGTGCTCCTGTCTTCAACTCCTGGCTTTCAAGTGGGATCAACTGTGATCCTTAAGAAGTAATCGTCAGTCGGTTTAAACGGAACGGTCGTACGTCTCCCGTAAGATGCAGACCGAGCCACTCCCTTAGTTCCTTATCCTCTCTGGCTTTATTTGAAAGGCCACCTTTAGTTACATCTCCATCCTTTATATCAGCCTTCCATATTTTTATTCTTCACTAAAGCCACAGGTTTTTGTCGGCAACGTTAGTTCCTAAGTCAATAGCTCCTTTTTGACCCATTTATGACCCACACTATTTAGCTAGTATTCGCTTGTGCTATAAATATTACTGAACACAATGGCAAACCCATCTGAGTTGAGGGTTAATCTATCTAAACCATAACCTCGCCACCATTTCCTTACCTTCATATTCTTAACTATTACTACCTCTTAGGTAGTTAGTCATGCGGCTCCGCCAAACAGGACCAAACTTGGCAAACGCTTCTTTTGCGATACGTTCCGCAAAGGAGCCTTAAGTATGCGCACCAGTGTGCTGATAATTCATTAGGTCAATCATTTATCTGCTCTTATGAGTCTAACTGAACCCTTCAGTATTATTCAAAGCAATTTTACTCTTATAATCCCAAACGCATTTACCTATATACACGCTGTTTATCAATTTAGGGTAACCCCACTTGCTCTTACTCTCGTAACAGATGTTAGCATTGCGAAGGCGCAGTTAACGGAAGCATATATATTTCCAAACTAAGTCAATACGAACAATGGACAAAACTAGTTTGATACGAAGTTACTGAGTCAAATGTTGAGTCACGACTTCCTAAACCAGACATTTTGCACTCCAAATTATCTTCGCTTGGCCCACAACTCTTAGCTCTTTCCTGAGTTGGACATTCGTTAATCACAATTAGAATTACTAGTGGACTGGCAGCCTGATGAACCAAATACATCTTGTTCGCCATTCATGCCCCCCTAACATTTAATATTTCATGTTCTCGGACACAGGCACGAAAGCTATCCATGTGCCAGAGACCCCTATCACACCGGCTGGCTGGAACTGCAGCTATTTCTGACCACTTCTTGCCTTATCTTAAGCAGTCGTTTAAACGTTTGCTTCTAACGGGTTAAATTGCCCACCCTGTGTAATTCGTAGGTAAGTGCATAACCAGCTCTCATTTCCTGCGTACTTTACTGTTCCTAACTTATACTTTTATTCATTCATGCTGTATTGGCAAACTCGAATAGTTTTCACCAGCACATACACCGACATTAATTCGTTGTTTTGCATCGAAGTCAAATTTACTAAGCTACCAAAATCGGAGAGAGAAAACTCATAAAATGCAAGCATTTACGCAATAGAGATGCCCAACACACTGGACACAATAATGCCTAACCATAGAAAACCAAGTTCTTGAGGCCCTAACCTTGCAAGCACAAGCACATTACACGTTTAGAATTATCTTGCCATCCTTCGTATCCTCTTTTCTTACTTCTTTACGATAGACTTGTTTAGCTTTTCGGCAGTGAGGGCCCATGTATATGGATGCATACAATGAGCAAACATTGATAATATGTGGGATTTGTCCAATAAATTGATGGGGTTCACAGGCACACTCGAGTCAAATGGACACTAGACTACCTGGCCTATCCATGTAGACCAGATGCATGTAGTCACGGAACAAGATTCACAATCGCTTAAAGCTAAGCGATTTCTGCTACTTTACCTAGACAGTGGTTTCTTCGACCAGCAAGCCTCTGAATACGACACAGAAAGGTCCTTTGACCAGGGCCTACATACAAAGAGTCTCGTAATTTCGCGCAGGATAAACACACTGTAGCGCCTTAGGAGCATTTCCCTGTATAACTTTCACAGATTTGTCCAGGTTGTATTACCCACTATTGAAAAGTGTTTAACTGCCACTGTGTCGTGCATCGTAAGTACTGATAAGCTGGAGCTATATTGTATGTTTCTAGATACGCAGCTCTGTTGAGAACCTATGGCAATAAGCGCATTTTTTTAAATATTTTCTTATTTTCACCATCTATGCATGAAAAGTTGTAAGGCATTTGTAACAACATTTGTGGCTAAAATATTGGCAGTCGCTACAGAACACAAGAAATATTGTAAGTATCGTTGGAATTGTACTCCTAGAGCGTACAGAGATCTAGCGATGTTCTGGTTAAGATATTCAGTTTTTATTTTCAGCAAGGTTTATGCTACAAAGCTAGCTTTTAATTTTGGCTGCCATTAAAGCCACTTGGGTTTGGAGTTTGGATTTCTAGCTAATTTCGTTCAAGTGCCTTCCGCTTTACGAAGCTATTTTAAAATTAATTTTTCTTTTATTTTTACTGGAAAGTAATACCATTCGCTGTTTGACCTTTCTGATGCCACCTCATTTCTTCTCTCTTTCCCTTAGCCCAAATCCTGGCAACCAAAAATGTCAAATGTCTGTATAATTTGGCGTGCGAACAAGCGTGCAATTACTCGGGGTCTTCATCCCACTTTATCAGTGATTGCGCAGTGAAGTCATTTTCACTGACCAGGTTATCTGAGATCCCAAACGCACGTGCCGTTAATCGTTATTGTTAAAGCACATCAACAATATGAGAGGTCACCATCTTATGCTGACAAAGCAGCACAGTTGTTTCGAATGCCGTCGGAATTGAATATCCGTACTTGTTTACAGTTCTTGGAATGCCTTACCAAAAACTGGTATATGTGCTCTCACGCCGGGAGCATTCATAGCCTGCGTTAACTTTATGCTTTTTTTGCTTCACCAACTTACATGACTCACTACTCATGGATAAACACAAAATTGAAAGCGTTTGCATAGGTGATTAAATCAAAGATTTCGTACTAAATGTTCACCTACTGTATCTGAATACCCGGCGTGGATACAAGTTTTACCAACAAAGTATTTGCCCTTCTAGTTTGGATTTACAGCGTTTACTTCATATTCATTAGTGAGTTCCCCACTGTAATAGCAATTGTGCTAACAACATTTTTATTTAGTAGGTTCTACATGAACATCCGGCGGGAAATTTTAAGCATAAGCATTGTTAGCCAAATAAAACCATCGTTCTATTATTCATTTGCAATACGGCTCTGCTGATCTATATCTGGCTTGAAGAATGCCGGCTCTGTAGATTGTCTCGCTAAGGTATGTTCCTGTCTCCATTCATCCATCTACGTTGTTGCCGATTCCTAGTGCTTCAGCCGATATGAATAAAATCTAAGGCACCTATATTTGCGGATATCTTATCATGTGCATTTTCCTTAGATTACTGCTAGTTATCCCTTCCAAGACTCTTAACCATGTTGTAAATTCTTTCGCTCAATATTTCTGTATTACCTTCTGTACTCAAAATGTGTTACGCTCAATTTGTGAGCAGCTTATTTGCCAAGCGGGGTTATCATTTAAGCACTCATTTTCCACAGTTTTTAATATTTTACTGCTGTCCAAGTGTAGGTGAAGTTGAGTAATCAGGTTAAATATCTCAAGTAAAATAAAAAACTAACATGAGGTGTAGAGCTATAGAATCACCTTTGCTCAAAATTTATCAGCTTGCTTAAATAGCAAAACGCTGGAAGGGGAAGGTCGATAATAAAATACGCATATATTGCATCTCAGAATGTAGGTTAAAGTTGTGATGGCCAATTTACAAATTTGTCACAATAGCAAATTGAGTAGAACTAAGGTTTTGGTTGCGATGAGTGCCAGGTTGGAACCAATCCCAATAACAGTATTGCAGGAGTAATAATGTAGCCGGGCCCAATGTGCATTTTAAGGAGAGATCCAACTAACTGAAAGCAAGGTATCGTGATCACAGAGCAAGGTAGACTGAGGCTAACATAAAATTCCAAAGTGTACTGGATGTGACGTTAGTACAAAGGTAAAAAATCGGTAGATATAAGCAAGAATAAAATCCAGTGTAACGAAGTACTGGAAACTCAGTTGTTTAATAATCAATACCAGGACTTTCTCTTTGAAGGCTGAGTGTAAGAAGCCTTCGATAGAACTCTCAGGTGGTGGGAAATTAGGGGTGGCAAATTAGGGCAACGCCATGAAAGGCGCAGGCTGGTAGAGGAAGCACTTTATTTCTTTGTGTTCAAGAGTTTACGTTAATTGTTAATCCTTATATTTTTATGAATGTAATTTCATCACTGCTTAGCTAACAGGGTGCACTCGTCAGACTAACAGACTGGCTAGTAAAGGTTAATTCCAGCAGCACCTTTCCCTTGCTGCAGATCCAACGGTGCGCTTGGGGGGTGTGACTTCATCAAACGCACCCCAATTCAAGGCATAGACGATCCTCGTTCCAAGAAAACCCAAGACGTCGTCTTTGTGCTACTGCTGATCGTAACTCATGAACAATGAACAATGAACAATGATTTATAACGGGTAAAAAGCATATGCTTGACAGGTCCCGTAGGGTGGTTGGAGCAATAGATAACATGGAAGGATAATCGAACAAGTAAATCGTTTTTTAGGCCTCTACAGATTTCAACGCACCACTTCATGGTGATAGTTTGAAGTATGGACTGGATGTCTGCACCCAAAGTAGAGTTGTTATATTACAGCAAATGTTGGAAAAAGAAATCAAAGGAACGGATAACGCTCACTTGTGTGTTGCTTTCGTTGAGAGGTGTGGTACATTACACTAGTTTGTATACATCCATGTCGCTCATTGGGACACTTCTGTATGTAACATTACCGCCACTTTGCGGGGAGGGTCAGTAATCTCATGGTTTGGGTCTGGTTATTTCGTCCTCCGAATAGGACGTGCTATGCCAAATAATGCAAGTTGGAAAGTCTGTCATCTAGGCGTTTTTTAAATAGTACCAATGTGCGGCAAGGACGAAGTGAGTGGGGAGCGCATTCCAAGCACGGGACACACGGAGTAAGAAAGAGTTTCGTCGACAATCAAGTCGGCTGTCGTGTGTAGCCAGTTTGAGCTGATGACCTCTCAGGTTGGTATTTTGGCTCAGCTGCAAGAGACTGCGACATGGGTGATTTGGATTCAGCAGTATTAAGTAGACCATGATGAAGTCTCCTCGATGACGACGATACTCACCACGGTACAATCCCAGGGACTGCAGTCTGCGTTGGTAGGGGATGTGAAACAAGCCTCTGAAGAGCATGGTTGCTCTACGCTGTGGAGCTTCAAGTGCACTGATGTCGCGCTTGCGCCAGGGACGCCAGGCCTGGATCGCATACTTCACGTGGGGTCTCACGTAAGCGCTCAGCATTTGCGGAAATACAGATGGCTCGAAATTTCCGAAAGCCCTCCGTAAGAGTCCGAGATGTTGGCTAGCCCTTTTTGATGCCTTTTCAGCTTGTCTGGAGCAGCCAAGATCGTGCTGCACGATCACTCCGAGGTCGCATTCCTGAGAAGCATGTTGCAACGGCTGGTCCCCGAGTAAGTATTCATGGATGAGCTGATGGCGTAAGCTCACGACTTTGCACTTGGCGACAGTGAAGTGGAGTATGTTTTCCGATGACCAAGTGTACGCCCTGTCCAGATCGCTCTGTAAGGTAGCGTGATCGTCCTCTGTCCGGATGCCATGCCAAATTTTGACATCATCTGCAAACAGCAAGAAGTTCGACTGTAGTACACTGGCAAGGTCGTTAATGAATGTTAAAAATAAACGTGGCCCCAGTACTGACCCTTGTGGCACACCGCACTAGACGTCAGTTGGGTCGGACATGGAGCTGCAGACTCTCACATTCAGCTGACGTTGAGTGAGAAAGTTGGCGATGCAACCAAGCACAGGGTCACCGATTCCGTAGCCTCAAAGCTTGTGTATCAGGATGCGGTGGTCCAAACGATCGAACGCCTTCGAGAAGTCCAGGTAGACAACGTCGACTCCAAATCTAGCATCAGCTGACTTCGACCAGCCTGCTCGGGCCAGCAGCAAGTTTTTAGTGCAGGATCGATTTCGGCGGATTCCGTGTTGCTGTGGCACTATGATATTGTTGTTCTCCAGATATCCTATCAGCGCCTCCGCAATTATACGTTCCATTACTTTGGATAAAACTGGGAGGAGAGTGATTGGACGGTAGTTCGACGGTTCCGTACGATTACCCGCCTTTGTAAATGGGAGTGACTAGCCCATGTTTCCACATTGTGGGAATCAGCATTTCGTCAAGACAACGTTGAAAGAACCAAGCTAATAGTTCCGCAATGTTTAGGGCCGCTTCCTTTAACGGCTTCTGTTTAATATCGTCTACGCCTGGCGAGCTGTGCACACGCAACGACATTAACGTTTTCAACACATTGGTTGCCGTGAACGATACGTTATGTAAACGTAAGAAAGGTGAGAGCTCTGTCAAAATCGGGTGAAGGGATGGTTCACTCCGGAAAGTATGGAGGAAGTGTTGACGAAGCGCGTTGGCCGCGTCCTGTGCAGTTTGCGCATGACCATCTGTTGCACACAAGACCGGGATCCCGCGCTGCACTCTACAGAGTTTGTTGATATGTCTATACAACAGCTTTAGATTTTTTGCTGAATTTCGCCGCTAAGTTCTGTTGGTGCTGGAGTTTGTCTTCGCGAATCAACTTGATGCAGTGGTTTCGTTGAGTTGTGTAGACTCCCCAGGTCAGATTACTTGGGCAAACTTTGTAAGCGTGCCAGGCCGAATCCCTTAAGGCCATAGATTTTCTCGTACGGCTTCTTAGGAACGAATCCACTTGCCTCGGGCGAAAGGCCTTGCGTTCTGATGCATTTGCCACTAGATCAGTGAATTTGGTGACAAGCACTATCCAAGCCTCATCGGGCTAGCACCTATTACAAGGGTAGACGGGAATGGTGGTCACTTTGAGCCAGGTGATGGAATCTGAGGATTTTAGTGGGGGTGTTATGGAGTTTCCCTGTTCCTTGAAGTATCTGAATTCTAGGATATAAAACTCAGAGTGGGTGGGAACTTTGTCGGGAGGGACCGCTTGATGCCCAATAAAAAACGAGGTAAGTACACGAAACAAAAATATGCATTAGTCTTATTTTTTAAAATGCCATGGTTTTTGTCATTTCGCAAGACATTTTTGAACACAACAAACGTTAAAGATGAATGGCGGATGATGCACATGTCGAAGAAAGTAGCAAAGGTTAACTACTGCAGAAAGGCTGATCGGAAGATCGACGTTCCTACCACGTTGGTCAGGTGTCTCAGTTTGCGGTTAGATTGGCTGTTATCTAAGGGTAACAAAACGCTGTAGGTTGCCTGGTACGGATTAGGCACCTGCTGGAGTGTTAACTTGTGTTGCCGTACTAGAATGTTATTACACGTAAATCTTCTAAGTGTGCAAGCTTGAGACCATCGACTAACAGAGTTGTTTAGTGACTATTCTGGTTTAAGTTATACTCCTTGCAAATGTTGACGAATTTTAATGGGCCAGTGTAGCAGGTCCAAAGCAGGCGAATTTTGTATCTGTGCAGATGCAAAAGTGAGTGCGGTTAGGGAGCTTACTGTGAATTTGCACATCTGGTCTGCTCACGAGGATAGTGAGGGCGCAGCGAAAGCATGCAGTTAGTATGGTGGATACGAATTTGCCATTGGTATAAACGACGGATTGTGCGGTAAACCAAAACTGCTGTTGCGCAAAGTACCTCAGCTTTGTATTCCCTGTGAATATCTAGAAGCACTATCTATATTTTATCGCTTCCATCAGGGTCAATAGTAGCACAGGGTGCTGTGTTAAGCAGTCGTTGAGTGGCTTCGAATAAGTCCTTCGCCACTGGGTGATATGCTGTGGTGTGGATACAGAGCCAACCTAAGAATTTTCGGAACGTTTCGATTCGCGGGAATACGAAAGACGTTCCACGGTCGGTAGTGAAGTTGGGTATGTATGCGTAGTTGGACACCGAACTGTATAAAACGAACGGACGACAGTGTTAGCGGCGCAGCCGGTTGATGGATGGATGTGGTCATCTAGTTGTACGGTCGACAAATGTCAGTATATAAACGAATCCGTGAAAAGAAACCTATGGTCCCCCAGCTTTAAGTGAACGTGGATGAAGCACGAAACCGGGACATGGAATGAGCTGAGAGGACCAGGGGTTTTCGAATTACCTGAGAGTGCTATTAGTAGTGATAAGCGCGAACCCAATTATTATATCTTTGTTTAATCTTGGCAAAGCGATACCTGTATACCAGCACGATATATGGAGTGCTGGATTTTTACGACTGTGCATCTGATAGGGGTGGGCATGAGTAGTCTGGGACAACCAGTTGAAAAGTCACATGGGGTATTTCTGTTCGTGTTTTAGCTAGTACAGTTTACACATGCAGTGAACGGGACTACACGGTGCGCTGGTGATCAACATCCTGGGTCTTAACCCTTGCGATTGCAGCGACATCGGCAGCAGGCAAAAATTAAAGAGTACGGTAGTTAGGATAGAGTTCCTCTGCGAGTTCCTCTGGAGCTAAATCGGAGAGAAGGTTATTTAACTACAAGGAACGCGTATGCGCTGCATTGGGGTAAACAAAATTGTGTCCGCTTTCTCCGAGTACGTCAGCGACTGCATAAGTCCAGCGCAGCCGAAGCTGAAGCCTCGACAGCAATTGCCATTATCACAAAATCGTCCGAGTTGCCTAAATGAAAACGGAGCTGGTAAGTCTTTGTAAGCATAGAACCTGTTCAGTAGGATCTGGATACTTATGTGAAGGCATGGTGTCCTAAGAATTCTACATTGATCATGCCACGTGCGCCTTCATCTGGGTTGAATGTGACTCCGTTTTGGGTCAGCCGCTGAAAATAATGAAATATAAGCAAAGTTCTCTTCCTCGGACGAACTTAATATTATAAAGCCGTCGAGGTAAGGTAAGCAAATTCTATGCTACGAAGGACGTCGTGAACGAAGTGTTGGAAATTGTGCATAGCAATGCATTATGAGAAAGGCATACTTAAATATTTTCAAAGTATACAATTGGTAGATCGATTAATGTAGTGGTCTGTTTCCACAACGAGAACCAGGTGAAAAACATAAAGAAGATCGCCGTTGCAGAGGGCAGACTTAAATGTGAGGCACGTGCCTGTGGAAGAGGGATCCTGTCATAAAAAGTAGAAATGAATGGATGTCCAGTAGTCAGAAGTCCAGTAGTAGAAGGGCACCTGCCTACAGCTTACCTAAGAGTATTTAATTATAAAGCTGAGGATTGTGACAAATAGGAACCTGATGATGTGACGGTCTTGATGATGATGATGATGATAATGATTATGCTGATGCTGATGATGATGATGAACATCCAGGTGATGACGATGATGATGATGATGGCGATGGTGAGGATGAGGATGATGACGATGATGATGATATCGATGCTGATGCCGCTGTTAATGATGATGATGAGTATGATGATGATGATGCTGATGATAATAATGATGATGATGAAAATGTTGAGGATTTTGTTCATCAGGATGCTGACGACGTGGATCTTGACAATGATAATTCTGAGGACGATGCTGATGAGATCGCTGCAGACTTTGAAGAGCAATGGTAATCAATATGATTTCTGATCAGGTGGATGAGCGTGATGCCACGGATGACGATGGTGATGTGAAATATGATAACTCTGAAGATAAAGACTACGAAGAGGATGATGATCAAGATGATGCTGGGGTTGTTGATAAGGATGTCATGTTGGCGCCGTTTCCGTGGAAGAGAATGCTGCTAACAATGCCGTTGAGCATCCCGCTGATGACGTTGGGGATGATATTGCTGATGGTGATCATGATGATGAAGATGACGATGTTGATGATTATCATGGCGATGGTAATGACGTTGATGTTGACAATGATGATGATAATGTTGATTATGATGATGTTGATGATGATAATAATAAAGAGGATCTTAATAATCAAGTTGATGACAGTGATGCAGATGGCCATTATCATTATTATTATTGTTATTATGTTTATGATGATGATGATGATTTTGATGGCGATTTTGATAATGATTTTGATGATGATGACGATGCTGTTGGTAATGATGATGAGCATGATAATGGTGATGAAGATGATGATGTTGCTGAATAAGGTAATGACGATCCTGATGATGACGATTTTGATGATTATAGCGATGATGATACTGATGACATCGATGATCATTATGATGACGATGTTGTTGAGAATGATGATCATAACAATGATGAATTTGATGCATATTTTGATTACGTTGATGATGATGAGGACGATGACTATGAGGATGACGACGATGATATCGATGATAATGTTGAAGATTTTCATGATGGCAATGACGAAAATGAAGGTGTTGATGATGATAATATTACCTAAGATGAATATTATAAATATGATGTTGATGAGAATGCTAATGTAGTTGATGATAATAATGCTGATGGTCAAGTTTATGTTGATGCATATGATTAGAATAATAATGATGGTAATGTTATTGGTGATGCCACCCTGCTGCCGCTGAAGATGATTATGTTGCAGTTGATTATGAATTTGATGTTAATGTTAACGGTTATGATGATGATAATGATGATGACGCTGCTGAGGTGGATAATGATGATGTAGATATTGATCATGATGACGATGATGCCGATGTTGATGATTAGGATTAGCAGGATGACAATGAAGTGGATGTTGACAATATACTGCTGAGGATGACGCCGGTGAGGTTGCTGCAGACGATTGATTATTGATGTAACTTAGAATGATTTGTGATGCTGAGGAAGAGGCTGCTGCTAACGATGATGATGATTATGTGGTTGCAATTGCTCAAGCTGAAAATAATAGTGGCGGTATGGATAATTATTCTGATGCTGCTGATGTTGATGATGAGGAGTGCAGGGCAACGCCCATGACGATGACGATGATCCTGCTAAAATGGTTGTTTAATATGACGCTGATGATTATTACGATGATGCTGCGGATGGTGTTGATGATGATA
>CALYDF020003735.1:0-27141 GCA_944474145.2 Dicrocoelium dendriticum
CATCTTGAGTGGATCGTTGAGCCAGGAATTGATGAAGTGCTCAGTTATTGATGGATCTAAAACGGAAACACCCGTATCGCACCCTGGCCAACCAGTTAATGCCCACGTTTCCTGCCCTAGCAGTCCCTGCTGTGGCAGTCACGTGAAGTAAGCAAAGGATAGGAAGAGAAATCGAAGGTACAGAATAGGGAAGTGCACTTAAATAAGAAAATAATACCAATACGTGAAGAAAAGTAGAGAAAAGAAAATCGAAGTACGAAGATTGAGTTACTCAGGAAAATGGAAAGGTTTCGTGTTGCCACCCAAGAGCGTCAAGTTGCCGCTCAAACCCCTTAACCGTAGATTCCCTGATAACACTTTCCGGAAGCATGTTCCAGCGGTCGATAACTCGGCGTGACAGCCGGATTTCCGCCCTAATCCGATCGGACCGCGGTTTGTCCAGCTTCAACGAAGGACCGCGTAGAACAGACAATCTAGCGGGACTGAATAGCCAAGACAAATCTGGACCAACCTTCCCAGTCAAGATACGGTAGGTTAGGATTAGGTCTCCTCTAAGCCTTCGGTAGTGCATTGAATGCATTCCCAAACTAAGTAGACGCTCGGGGTACGTCCGTCCCCGTAATCCCTCGACTAACCTAGTACCCACTCGTAAAACCCTCTCTAGCTCCATTTTGTCCCGGACGAGGCAGGGCGGACAAGCCTGGACGCAGTATTCCAGATGAGGGCGAACGAAAGCCGAGAACAGCCTCGTAAAGATGCCGCCCGTCAAGACTCCGAAAGAACGTCGGATTAACCACAACATGCGTAAACCTCTGCTTGCGGCCTTCTTCCAGTTGTCGCCGGAGTGTAACGCCGAAGAGTGTACGACGCCTAGGTCAACCTGGCTAGATACACGGGGGAGTTCGACCCCACCGACCAAGTACTTCGCAGGAGGACAACCTCCTCCAATTCGAAGAACGGAGCACTTTGCCTGATTTATGGGCAGTAACCATAAAGTAGACCAGTCCCAAAGCTTATCCAATGCTCGCTGAATAGCTTCGGAACCCCCAGGAACATCAACAATGTTCCACAGCTTCAGGTCATCAGCAAATAGCAGCGATGGTACCTCAAGCTCCGTGGGTAGGTCATTCACATAGATAGAGAACAACAGCGGTCCAAGGACCGAGCCCTGCGGCACGCCGCTGAGGACAGACTGCCTAAATGACAGACCCCGGCCTACCCGTACACATTGTTCTCTACCCTCCAAGAAGGCAGTCACCCAATGAAGGGCGCGGCCAGATACCCCGTAGGAGGACAGCTTTTGCGCGAGCCTCAAATGGGGTACCTTGTCAAATGCCTTCGAAAAGTCGACGAAAAGCACGTCCAGTGTGTGGCCGTTATCCACTGCATCCGCCCAATTTTCGCGAGCCACCAACAGATTCGTCAGACACGAAAATCCCTTCCGGAATCCGTGTTGTACATTGCTAAGTAGATTAAATCTACTCAGATGACTCTCCTAATGAATCTCTCACCAGTTTCTCGAGGAGTTTGACTACTACACTCGTCAGACTAACTGGCCTGTAATTTGCAGGCAGACCCCTGTCCCCATGTTTAAAGATGGGACAGATGACAGCTTCCTTCCATTCGGAAGGCAATGCACAACTGTCAAGCGATTTCTGAAACACAATAGCGAGCGGTCCACTTAGTTCCGCAGCCAACTCATGCAACAGTTTCGGGTGAATTAAATCAGGCGAGAGGCCTTAGAAGGGTTCAGCCCTTGTAACAGCCCACGAACTGCAGTCTCCGCTACAATAAATTCAGATAGTTCTGAACCCTCTGGAGTCCTGCAAACCAGCTCAACGCCTGTCAAAGAGGTTTCCCTTACAAACGCTGCCGCATATTGCCCACTGAGTACGCAGGCCTTGTCATAATCCGTATGCGCATGAGTACCGTCATCACGCATCAATACTGGAATTGACATTTTCGAACCGCAGCGTCTTTTGACATAAGCGAAGAATCTTTTTGGATTCTCTGAAGCTTCGTCCGCTAACCCTTTTTCAAAATTGAGCCGAGCATCCCTTAGGTGTTGCTTACACCTATTTCTAGCTTTACGGTACCTGTCATAAGTATCGGTAGACGGAGCGTCTCGGTAAGTCCGCCAACATCTAGATCTCTTTGTGAGCAGATGCCTGCCAGTGGGATCTATCCAGGGCGGCTGTGCTCGGGCCTCCTTTCTCCTTGTGACTGGTATGAAGGGAGCAGAGACCTCTGTGAGGTAGGACTTAAATTTATCCCAGGCAACCTGGACAGTATCGTCGTCTGAGATCTCACAATGGAAACCAGAAGCCTTGGCTCTCATTGATTGATAGTCTGCTTGCCATATGTTCGGGCGAGACTCAACAGTACTCTGGTAGCGTCTAGACAGAGTACAATTGAAGAGCAAACAAACATGATCACTGGAACCCAGTGGAGGTCCGTAAGTAATGTCCTCAACAAAATCGAGTGACTTAGCGAATACAAGGTCTAAGATAGACGGTACTTGGGCGTCCATGTACCTAGTGGGGAGGTCAATGAACTGGTGCAAAGATACTTGGAGCGTAAGTTCAAGCAGATCAGCGCCGAATGTGCCTGACGCTGAGTCGCAAGAAAGATCTGCCCAACAAATCTCTGGGAGGTTGAAGTCGCCCATCACCAAACACTTATTTGCGGACTGGGAGCGAATGAAGTCAAGTACCTCTTTGGATACGCTCCCAGGGCTTCTATACACAATTACAACTGTAACCTGAGCCGAGGATGTGCTAATAACAGCCGACAGAGCTTCAGCAGTTTTGTCTGCTGACTGAAATAAGGGAGTCTTCAAAACGTCAAGTTTACAGCTCACATAAAGAGCGACGCCCCCTCTCTGCCGGCCAGCGGAGCGATCGCATCTAAATAGTGCGTAGCCAGATAGATGTACTTCACCATCCGTGATGTCCTGAGACAGCCACGTTTCAGTGAATGCGAGTATATCGGGATGAGACCCATCTACAAGCAGACCTAACTCGTACACCTTATTCCTTAGGCTGCGCACATTACTTAGCACTATCTGAAGTTTTTCGTTAGATCCAGACCTGGGTCGTGCGCTACCAGTACTGGCACTGGTAGGGCGGAAAAGGACCGCCGGCTGACCACCCGAAAACCCACTAACCGGAGACCTTGTTCACCGGCCGCTCGCCTGCTTTTGAGGTCCTTGATGGCCTCCCTTAGCTTCAGCCTATCGGCTAGCGGAAGGTCCGGCTGAACGCTAATGTTTGTACCTTTCAGCTTAAACGCAAACCGCATGAGAGCATTGCGTTCCTCCGGGGTAGAGAGTACCACACGAAGTAGCCGCGGTCGCGGGTTTGGTACGTTAACTGGGACGTTCCCCAGTCTAATCAGCTTCTTGACAGTAACGCCTGGAAAACCAGGCGGAAGAAGCCTCGTTACGCACATTTTAAACCATTGAAGGTCGTCCAACATGCGATCAGCGGGAAGGACAGCAGTAGATTCAGCCGCGTTACGGAATATAACGCTACTATCCGTGAAAGAATCGCCACGACGGGGTGTATTAACCCCACGGGTCTTTGATTCGGCACTCGGAGCAGATGGCTTCACTACTGGTAATGGAACTGTCTTTAGCCCCTCCGATGATGTAGCAACGGCAGCGTATGTTTTTCGCTCCATTGTCGATGTCTTACTTTTGTTAGGGTCATCGATTTCACCGGAAGGCTTTATAGCAGATTTTGTCTGCTTTTTCTTCTTGATAACAGGAGTAGGGTCCCGTGGGGCTTTTTCGCTTTGAGCAGAATCAAGCACACCTTCAGAATATGTCTTCTCGGTGAGAACCAAGATTTCCGGCAACTTCGGCTGATAAGTAGTGCGTGTTGTGATCTTCGCCTTCGCACAACCGTCAGACGGTTTGCCAAGTAACGAGACTTAGCCTGTTACCGGTGCCGAGACAACTTCTTGTTTAGCAGAGAGCTTACGAGGTTTCCTGGCTCTTCTTCGCTTAACTCGAAGTGACCCTTGAACCAGCAATTCGGCATCGATCAGCGTAGGTATAGATACGACGCTTCGCTGCAGTACGACTACAATGACTTATGGAATGAAAAACAATACGATGGAGGAAAAGAGGATATAGGATAAAACCTCAACGGTTAAAACATACATTCAGGACTAAGGTGCCTACACTTTATCAGCAACATACTGTCATTAATAGCTGGCAGTCGTGCAAAGGTAAGCCGGTATTGAGGAGACAGCTTCCTTGCGGCTTACACTACCCTGCGTCATAATCAGTCATCACAATGCAGACACCTCCACACTAGACAATTTAAACAGAAGTGCAACTAGGAAACGACAGCAGACGCAATACTCGTGCCGACTCCGAGCCATGTCCTATAATTTGATCCTTCCAATAGAACAACTATGATCTGAGCAAGGAAGTGTGGTGGATCCAGTTGCTATGACAAACATCAACAGAATATATATATATATATATATATATATATATATGGCTGGTTAGAACATGATTAAAGTGAGTCTCTCACGTTCTGATCTTGATTGTAGATCATGGGAATCGAAGGCGGTTGATCGGCCTGCATGACGCGATTTGATCACGAATGCAGTTGCCGAGGTGTAGGAGAAAACCCACATGCGTGCAGAGAAGAAGCGGCAAGTGCGGAAGCGGCAAGCACCGATGGGTTGTTCTCTATCGACATCAAGCGCATGGTACTGTAGCACATGCGGTCGCGAGTGCCTGAGTCACGCAGGTTTAGTGAGCCATGAGCGAGACCACTCGGGACCAGTACAGAGGCGGCGACGTATCCTGTAGAGAACGTAGACGGAACCAGTGCAGCGTTTGTAGGCACGCTACATTCGATTTACTAACCGGGTGTTTGCACACTAAGTCTCTTTATTTCAGGTGGTGGGTTTTCAATTTTGTCCTAATGCTTTTCTTTCTCAAATAAATGTCTACCTGTACGCTCTTCTGTAAACTTGCACAACTCGCTTAATCCAATTGTAGTTAATTTCCATAGCATTTTCGCGTTTGTCATTTCCGTAATGTAAACCTTCTGACCTCGTAAACTTATCCCGGATCCGTTTGTAAACAACTTATTTCATATGCTCATTAATTTAAGGTTTTCGTCATGTTTCCTTACGCATTACTCGATTTCTTTTCTTTGTTAGCTTTCTCTCAGGTGATTGGCTGTTGCTTGATATCCCCGGTGTGACTGCGCTTGATGTGCATGTTGACAAGGTGCCTACCTGTATCTTACCCACTACCTCGTCCATACTGGCTCCAGGAGACAGTTGGTCGTTGCTGGAGGGGATGGGGTGCACGGTTCTTGTGGCCGTGTTAGGATCAAACAGTGGTTCCATGCAGTCAGTGTGGAGCGGACTACGGTCCAGCCACTGCCGTGTGTGCGCTTGATTCCCAAATACAGCGTGCTTGTGTTTACATGTGAAGTAGTGTGGGCCGGCCATATATGGCTGGCGGCATCCTGTTCCGGATTTGCCTGTCACTGTGGCCAGCCACAGGACGCCTGCGCCTACAGAGGGACCATGGGTGGGTTGCGCTGCATCACCCACAGCTCCAACTACACACCCCATATCCAGTGTAAACCCGAAGGAATAAGACCGTGAGGCATGTGGATGGGAGCCATGTTTCATCAACGGAGACGGCCCACTCTCCCTCAATAAGCAGAACAGAAGCATTCCTGCTTAATTGGGAAAGTATGCGCACCAAACATACACAAGGCGGTGGTTGGGCCGTAACCCGTTCCACACAGGATATATGGAACTAATCTCTGAACCTAGCGCCGTCACGAAAACGGTGCAACCCGTCCCCTCCAGCGACTACCAACTGTCTCCTAGAGCCAGCAGTCGAGGTGGAGGGTATTAGACAGGTAGGCACCTTGTCAACATTCACATCAGGCGCAGTCATACAGGGGAGGTCAATAAACATCTAACTTTGAAATGCAAGAAGACTTACCACGCACACAAACGCATTACATACGCCGGCTTATTGGCCTGGATTAGTAAATCGAATGGGAGCGTACGCATCGTGCTTCCCTTCCGCGTGCAATAGTACCTTCTCCAGCACCTGGGCAACCACCCACTTGATCAGTCCACGGAATTCGCACCGATCAATTCTGCCTTTGATTCTCAACACCTGAAATCAACATTTGTTAGTGATAAATTCACATTCTTCATGTCCTGGCAATGTAATACTGGTTTGCCCCCGTGCCGCTTCCCTGCACTAAGGTGGCCGTACAAAAGCTGTATGAGTATCCTCGTCGAATTCATTCGGTATACATACAAACATGCATTGGCGCCACCCGTGGCCAATGACAGTTCAAATGCAACATATGCACATACGTTTGTCCCAAGTGAAGTATGAACTACCACAAACTGGATAGAGACGCAGGAAATCTCATGTACAAAATAGTACTACAAACGTGCATGGGTTTCGTTTGGAGGTCTAACTAACAGCCATTTTCGCAGGCATGAGAATAAGTGCCCAATGCTAACTGTTAGTGTTTTCTTTAACCTTTAGAGGTGAACATAAATGATATCCTTAAAGCTTAGGCATTAATATTTGAACGAAACCGATACAGGAATAGTGAAACAGCTGCCATCAGATAAATAAACAAGTGGTACAGAAAAATAGTGTGTACTTAGGTGGTGCCTCCTATATGTACAGTCTGGTTTACGTAGCTGATGGGGGATGTCGCACAGCGGGCAAATGCGCTGGGGGTGTTCACTTCAGGTTCTCCGTGTTGCCTGACCGGTCCGATCATCTGCTGTCCGAGGTACGTACGGATTCACAAAGAACGTAGTTTTGCGAACTATAAGCTTTACCAGGTGGTAATACCACATATTTGCCGTATACAGTCTCGTTGGCATGACAACAACCGCAGTACTACACCAAGTCCCGCTGTCCACTGTCAAACATGCAGCTTTCAAAACAGTGTTCGCATTGTTTTGCAATTGTCCACGGCGTAGCATCGCTGTCATCCAGTACTCAAACGTTTGTACATGCCGCTGTGTACCCTGCTATGGCCATAAGCTATTTGGTAACGATCTGCATCGCACGTCTCGGGTGCAGCCATTTGGTGTTCCTTAAATAAACAACTATCGCTATGCGCCGATTGCTTTCCGATGTAACATACTAAGACACTGACGTACCATTACCTTTGGAATTATCTTCTTCTTAGTCTACTCAGATTGGCCATGTACAATTTCATTTCTAGTAGTCACCACTGCGCTTTCGCCTTAAATCCGCATAATATCTACGTTTTCATAAGCGCAGATAAATTCAGTATGGCTGATGAACAACGGGTAACATAGCTATGCTCACTCCCATCACTAACATGTGGTGCGGAACATAAACTATGATAAACGCTAGCCAGTTAATTGTCGGGATTGTTCACTCGCCACGGATTCTCCAGGACGATTTCTCTTCGGATGCATGGTCCAACGTGGACACACGAGGGACAATCGTGGAGTATTGCATTCAAAATGTCAAACTTGACACTTTTCAAGGTACTGCAAGCGGCTAAGCGCTAGTAGCCCGTGATTCACACCTTACCACTGAACTGGAAACATACTCAACAACTTGCCACCCTGGCATCAATACGTATCAACAAGACAATTCGCCCGGAAACTCCGCGCGCACGTCAAATACGAATGAGCTCATGGATGGACTAAACCTTTATTCTGCGATGTACCGGCTCTCTAAGAGTCGCGCCAGTTCGTGCCGGGCACTTAGTCAAGATAGGGTCATGTAATCTACCAATGGATTTCAAGGAGCAGAATGTAGATAGCAGAAGGGATAATGGCAGCCTCGCATAATCTGGTGAGCAAGACCATGAAGTTTATATATAGATATAGATGGCGGACAAATAGTATTACGTAGGGGATAATGCCGTGGTTCTCCGTCTTGGTATGTCACAGTATTAGAATCCAGTTGAGAAGGCAGCAAGCGCATCATAAGTCACGAAAAGTGCAATACATGAGGTAATCGCAAAATACAACCAAGTTAAGTAAGCCCAATAGAAAATAGGTTACATGTGGCTCTTCCATCTTAGACAGGTGCAATAAAGATACTGCATTGCACCAAGTCAGTAGTTAATCATTCAGGAGTGAAACTGTACCCAACCGAGTCTTACATTCGTGATGGAATAAGGATGACACAAAAATGACGGAGCGTGAGTAGGCAACTTTTCAAGTTTGCAGAGAAATGGTGCGCTTGAATCAACTGATTTTTATAAGCTCAGCTAAGGTTGGTGGATGAAGAACAGGAGTTACAGCTGTAATCACTCTAACGCGTAACATGTGTTAACAGAGAATGAAACATCGATATCAACATGTTAATCGCTAGTTAGTTACTTGCCGGGACTGTATACTTTCCACGGATGTTCCGGAGCGATTTATCTTTGGATGCATGTCTATCAGACTGCAAATTAGCCGCCAAAGCGAGGAAAAATTGCTGTTGGATAATGTATTAGGTAAAGTGTTTGGAGGCTATGGTAATGGCAAGATAAGGTAATGGGAGGTAAGTCAGTGTAGCCCAACTGCGGTGAAGAAGCATGGTATGTCACAGCAAACCTCAGCATAGGGGCACTCGTATGTGGGCATCTGTGTTCGGATTACCAGTAGGGCAAATACTGAGCGTCTCCGTCTTCGTAGAAACTATGGGTGGTTGTCGCTGCGCTGCAACACTCGATGAATGAGAGCAGTATCAGTGTAAAAGTCCTCTCGTCCGATGTTGCGAGAGAGCGGGGATTCCGTTCTGACTCACCTTGCTCCATAAAGTTTAGCCGATTTAACGTGCACCGTCCCTTCTCAGTTGGGTACCACCAAAGGCCACATGTCAGTCCGTGGTGCTCGGTCTCACAGTTGGTCTGTTCGGCATAGCCCCATTGTGGCCTCGTTGGTGACTGGCCAGACCGGCTGGTTGAGGGTGTTCAGCGTAGGATTCCATCTGCCCAGCTTTCACTGTCCACCATGCATGTTGAAGCTGACGCAGCTCTCCAGGTAGCTGACATCGGACGTGGCGAAAATTATTGCTCTACATCGCGTTGTTAGGATCAACCTCAGAGGCAATGAACGCTGCGTTTTGCGCTCGTGCTAATGGCCCAATCGTCGTACTGTTTTCGTCGAACTAGTCGGGCCGCTTACGGATTTTTGCACCCAATAATCTTCGTAGCAATGACCACCTGTTCATTCAAGTGGTCAAATAGGACGCTGACGGAAGCAGAGAAATCGTCTTCGCCGAGGTGGGTCGTTATGACATCCTCCAATGCTTGTCTCTTTTTTGCACTCGAAAGGGCGCGGACGTTGTGTTTTCACCGATTGGTACTCGGTGGAAAGTACGGCGATTTGTAGACATTTATGAAGGACTGTGCGCATCAGCTTATGATCAGTCCCACATTCAGCTACACGTATTACCGGCGTTGTGCGCACTTCACGCATGTCCCGTGGACGTACGATGACGTAGTCCAGTAAGTGAGCATGACCACTCCGTGGGTGGGTCAGTGTAGGAATGTCACTAGCACACAGACCGAACTGAGTGAGCGTGATCCTCAATCCATGTGTGGCACACAATGAAAGCAAACGCTCTCCGTTTCCATTGATTGCCCCAATCCCGTGCGGCCAAATCAACTCAGCCCACACGGTGACATCACGCCCCACATGTGCGTTGAAGTCATCTACAGGAATAGTCGGTCACTCATTGGCACAGACCTTATAACAGAGGCAAATTGTGAGCAGAACTGGTCTTGCATGTCATCCGGATAACTTATGGTGGAATCATACGTGCTAATAAATGTTGCGAACTTATCACGTCTGAGGTATACACGAAGCGACATCAACCGTGGGTTGATACCAATCAGCTCCCCCATCAAAAGGCCATTCATGCGGTCAGCAATTGCAAATCCGACGCCTTGTTCACGTGACGCTGCGTCGGGATCTCCAATCCAGTATAAAGTGTACCCAGCACCATCCTCTCACAATTTACATTGATCAGCCAGTCGGATCTCACTCAGCGCTGCGATATCAATGTCATACCGAGCAAGCCCCATGGCGACTGATGCGGTTCGTCGTGTAGGTCGATGATTGGTGTCCCGATCGTGCAGTGCGCGCACATTCCAGCATCCAACTTTGAGTGCTTGGCGTGCTGGACTGTGGTCACATTTGGCTATTGATGTCGATGGCGGAGATATGGGTGGATTTGTCTCGTTTGGGGATTGGGGTGAAAAAATTGGTTGAGGAGAGGTGGGAACAGAGACGGAGGTATGCGGAGTGCTATGGAACCAGGGAAGAAGTAAGTGATCAGTGATCGGTAAATGTCGCTTAGGCACCCTACAGTGTATGAGAGGTGAGGTGACGCCTAAACCAATATTGCTTGACAAACTACGTCGGCTCAGGATGCTATAATTTTGCATTCGACTGCGCATACTGAGTAGCAATACGAGAATTTCGTGTAGTGTTAACAAGAAATCCTGGCTAAAAGGAAACAGATGGTACAAAATGATATAAAATGCATGAAAAGGCAAGAACATGTGAGAATACAAGGGATGCATGAAATGAAGTGGATGTATGTATGTAATCTCAACAGTCTAGCAACTAGACACAAAGTCAACAAAGCCATGGAGATTAGCAGATAAGGGGAAGTCACTGAGTCATAATCATCGTCGGATAGTAGTTGAAGGTGAGTAACACACTTCAGCTAATATGCCGCAAGAAGAAAGGAACATGTTGACAAAAAGTAAGACAAAACATTTTTAGTTTGTTTTTCACACGCCGATTTTGCTCCTTATTTGCCATTGCCAACGTTTGAAGTAATAAACATGCAAATAAATACAATTCTGTACACAATTGTTCCACTGATTCTGGTTGCGGGCCATGTCTTCAAGAGCGATAAGCTATTGGCACTCCTCATCTTTGGTTCCCCATCCTGGAAGACGTACGGGTCCAACAGCGACTAAACAGGATATCAGCGATTTCATGTGCTGTCACCAAGTGGAAGGCTGACCACCACACGTCGCTTACAGCCAGGTCCTTGACAAGCGAATAGAGCGTGACACGGTAGACGCTTAGATGCCATGCGTAGGACGTGATCGAGATACAGCAAAACCAGTTTGTTGAAGGAAATACTTGCATTCTCCAAGATGCGACGTCGAACGTCAGTACTATTTACTCGATGTTGCCACCAAACACGAACAATCCTCCTTAAGCAACCGTTATCGAAGGCCGAAAGACGACGCATGTCTTCCACGTGAATCGGCCAGGACTCGCTCTCATACAACAACACTGAGCGAACAGATGCACTGTAAACGCGCCCTTTAACGAGAATGAGACGTCGCAATGACGCCGCGAGTGCATTAGACTGGCAAATGCTGATGGGGCTTTAATGATGCGAAGCGAAACTTCTTTGCTGATAGTGCCGTCAGCGGAAACAGCTCCCAAGGTAGACGAAACTATCTACCTGTTCAAGTTGTGCACTTTCGAGAGTGAGCACGGAAGCAGGGGCAAGCAAATCCTGGAGCAGTACTTTACACTTCGATGGGGCGAAGCTCGTACCATGCTTAGATGCTTTAACCGCCAAACGATCCAGAATGAGTTGCATACTCTGAGGATCGTCACCAAGTAAGGCGATATCATCAGCATAATCCAAGTTGGTCGCGCGCTCACCCGGTAGAAGCTCTAAGCCAAAATGTTGGAAACCTACTAGAGCACTCGAGAGAATGTTTTCGATTGCGAAGTTGAAGAGGAATGGGGACATAGGGCAGTCCTGTCGCACACCGCTGACAGCGAACCGCAAAGTAAGCTTACCATAGACCCTCAGTGTGCCGGAGGTATGAAGGCAAAGTGCTCGTAAGATAGCGGTATATTTCTCTGGCACACCGTTCTTTAGCAAGCAACGCCAGAAAGCAGGTCGATCAACGGAGTCAAAAGCGGCACGTATGTCTAGGAATGCAACGCTAGTGAGCCTGTGATAAATGTGGCGATATTCGAGGAATTAGCGGAGCGTGAAGGATTGGTCCACGCATCCGCGGCCGGGACGGAAACCATCTTGTTCTTCACGGTAGGATGATACACGTATTAGGGATAGTCTACGGAGCAAAATGGATGCAAATAGCTTGGAGGCAACCGAAAGAAGACTAATCCCGCGATGATTTACACATGCAGTGAGAGCGCCTTTCTTGGAAATGGGGACAATAACTGATTTGCCTCAAGAGGAAGGCATTTCTCTTTATGTCAGATTTTTGCGAACAGTGAGGGAAGCTCGTTAATGATTGCCACGCCGCCGTATCGAAACAGCTCCGGAAGACGTTCATCTGGTGCACATTAAAATAAGGTAAATAAAAACAAAAAGTCGGCGTAGGATACATAAAACCTGAAATAAAGAAAGTATGCGAGCACTCCGTTATTACATTGAATGCAGCGTACCTACAACCGCTGCGCCGGTTCTGCCTACCTGTTCTGCAGGACCGGTCGCTTCGGTAGTGGCCCTGAGGGGCTTCGCTTATGGCTCATTAGGCTTGCCTGACTAAGGCACTCGCTACCGCATGTGCCACAGCACCACGCGCTCGATGTCGATGGAGTACAACCCATCAGTGACCGCAGCTTCAGTACGGGTCGCATATCCTCCGCATGCCTGATGTCTTTCTCCATCATCATCATCATCATCATACACGTTAGCCAGAGGTGGGGAACACCTCAGCTACTGTGCCGCAATACAAAGAAAAAAGGAGAGAAAAAACAACTGGTGAAAGCTGGCTGAGCTACCGGTAACGGATGGGCATCGTTCCGGTAAGCTACCAGCCGGCTGCTGTGCACCCAAAAAAAATTATTATGCAAAATTATATGAGGCTAAGTAATGAGATCGTGGTTGGAGGGGGAGGCTAAGAGGGATGGGGTAGGACAAAGAAACTCACAGCACGAACGCCACTGAGGTCGGCTCCTAGCCATACCAGCAATTGTGTCCAACCAAACGTGTTCATCGTCTTTCGGACCCCAATCAGGGAGCCGAGACGCTCCAACCGAGGCCAGCTCAAAAGTGAGGGCCTTCATTCCTCTCGACCAAGTCATCGCTTGGTCACCCCTCCTCTTCTTCCATCCACACCCCCGGCGCGCAAACAACACACGTCGCGGAAGTCGGTGGGTTGGCATGCGTAACACGTGGCCGAGCCATCGGAGCCTGATGCGTGGAATAACGGTGCTGAGCGGTTCATTTCCTTTCCCTGTGCCGTAAACAAGGCGTCGAACACGCTCGTTACTCACGCGGTGTTCCCACCAAATGTGAGCTAAATTACGAAGGTACCGGTGGTCGAAAGTAACTAGCCTCTTCAGGTCCGCTGCTTTAAGCGGCCAGGTTTCACAACCGTACAATAGGGTCGAACGTACTGCTGCATTGTACACTCTACCCTTCAGGGCAAGAGTGATGTCGTGCCGGCGCCATAAGTGGAGAAGGTTAGCAAAAGCGCCCCGAGCTTTTGCTATACGATTCATGATCTCATCTTCAATCCCATGGGCGCTGATACAACTTCCCAGGTAGTTGAATTTTTGAACGACTTCTAGCTGATCCCCACCAAGGGTCAGCGTAGGAGGCGGTCCAGACCAATCAGGGAGAAACGCTTTGCACTTCGAGGGTGCGAAGCAAAGCCCGAAGTGACGGACAGCTGGTGCTAATCTGTCCAGTGCCGCTTGGCACGTTTGGGAGCTGTCACAGATCAGGCAATATCATCAGCATACTCTAAATCAAGAAGTCGTTCTCCTGGGAGTAGCTCCACACCTAAGTCGTATCCTGTAAACGCGGTTTCCATGACTTCGTCAACAGCGAAGTTGAAGAGGAAAGGTGACAGCGGGCATCCTTGTCTCATACCGCTGGAGATATTAAAGGGTGACGACAACTTGCCGTAAGCCCTCACTCTGCCCGAGCGACACGCGTGTAATGCTCAGATAATATTCACATATTTCTCAGGTGGATAATTTTCCAACTTGAGCGTTCAGATCCCCAGCCAGCACTACAGTGTCCAAGCTTCTTCTGTGGCGAAGGAGTTCGTTCAGTTGGCGATAGAAGTCATCTTTTACCGAGTCATCGCTACAGTTTGTCAGCGCATAGGCAGCGATAACGAACAGACACCTGTTAGTCCCACGCGACTTCGAAGTTTTGAACGATCCAGCCAATCGGACCGCACACATCCGGCTACTGATTGGAATCCAATCAACCAGAGCAGCTTCAGCCCGGGGACTCAGGGCAATACCAACACCGGCTTGGCCGGTGCTCGAAGCTGCATCGTCACCGGAAAAAGCGTGAGGAAGAATAATAAGACGAGAAGACTTGAGTAGTGGTATCCAAACCCCTATCCACCATGCTCGATGCAGCAGATAGGGCACCGTTGATTATCCTCTGCGGTGGCCAGAGCATCAGAAATTTGTTTGGGAAAGGATTCATTGTATTGCGTGGGCAGGATACTGTCATGTTGCCCAGGCCGAGGCAGGAGAACGATTAGGGTTCTCAACCAAAGCCTTTGGTTCAAAAACCTGGCCGCAAGGCAGCGGGTTTGGCATTGGACTACAAGGAGTCCGTTTTAAGGAATAAGGAGCCACCCTCATTCCAACCCCCAACCTGGAGGACCAGGAGGCTGAGTTTGTCTGGCCTCTAACCATTGACCAACCTGGAATGAGTGGTGCAAAAGGTGCAAAAGCACCACCCAGTATAGCTCAATGGATCACGGAGGCACACAAACCATCGCACCACGGTAAGGTCAAGCCTCATTGCGATGACTTTCTCCCGCACCTCGGCAACTGCCTTCGTGATCAGGTCGCACCATGCATGCCGCTCAACCGCCTTCGATTCCCATGACCTGTAAGCAACGTTAGAACGTGATAGGCTCACATTGATTATGTCTTGGTAACGAAGCTTCGGTTTTCCCAAATGCAGATTCCCCAAACTCAGCTGACCATATAAGAGTTGTTTCGGTATCCGCGTCGAATCCATACGAATCACATGACCGAGCCACCGCAGGTGTCTTAACAAAAGTATACAGTCCACTGCCTACATTCCACTTTGTTGCAACACTTCCGTGTCTGCAACTCTGTCGCCCCAACCGGTGCGCAAAATCCGTCGCAAACAGTGCTGATGAAACCGCTCGAGATATCGCACATCCCGACGGTACATCGTCCACGTTTCGCTTCCGTATATAAGAACAGATAACATCATAGGATTGTACACCATCAGCTTCGTGCCAATGGTAAGATGATGGTTGTTCCACACTCGATGCTTTAGCTTCCGAATGCCGTCGCTGCTTTCGAGACACGGATGCGGAGTGCACTATGTAGCTGCTGGTCAGTCGACATCACACTCCCAAGGTAGCAGAAGCAGGAGATGATTACCAATACGTTATCACCAATGCGGCAACATAGTAAGTGGCGCCTCCGGTGTAGGCTGAAAGAGACGAACAGTTTTGCTTGTGTTGATGGTGGGCAAGAATATGGCCGCTGTCGAAGCCAGGGCACTAGTCATGTGCTGCAACTCATCCGCGCTGTGTGCAAAAAACGCACAGTCGTCAGCAGACAGCAACGTATGATATTTGGCGCACAGCAAAAGCACAAGACATCGTTGTTAAACAGTGCAGGAGCTAAGACACAGCTTTGCTCCGCACCAGCGATAACCGCAAAGTCATCCGAGATACCTCCATTCAGCTGCACCCTCACTCATATATAATTCAGCAGACATTCAATTAAAATTTCAAACTTACGCGAGCACCAAAAGTTACCCAACAACACCAAAACGCCGGCGTTTCAGCATATCAAATGACCTGGTGAAATCAACAAAAAGCGAGTACAAGTAGAATAGGTACTGGCAGGGCGGAAAAAGACCGCCAGCTGACCACCTGAAATCCCACCAATCGGAGACCTCGCTCGTCAGCTGCACTCCGGGCTTTTAGGTCTCTGATGGCTTCCTTTAACTTTAACCTATCCGCTAACGGAAGGTCTGGTTGCTCACTAACGTTGGTACCTTGGAGCTTGAAGGCAAATCTCAGTAAGGCCCTGTGCTCTTCTGGGGTAGAGGACCACCCTAAGCAGACGGGGTCGAGGATTTGGTTGACCAACCGGAACGTACCCCAATCTGATGAGCTTCCTGACAGTAACGCCAGGGAAACCTGGTGGTAAAAGCTTGGTCACGCAAACTTTAAGTCAACCAAGCTCACCAAGCATGCGCTCGGTGGGAAGAGCGGCAGTGGATTCAGTGACGTTTCTGAAAACCACACCGCTGTCTGTGTAAGAATCGCCTCGACGAGGTGTATTTACTCCACATGCCCTACCATTCACGCCACATGGTTGTTTGACAGGAATCGGTGGGACCGAAGGCGACGGCACCTCTCGTCTCACTGAGGGAATTGCAACACCAGGTGGTGTTTCCAACGCAGGCGCTTGATTCTTGAGCATTTTATCACCTTCCGGTTTGGGGGTGGAGGGTTTGCGCGCTTTCCTTGCCCAGTAACATAACAATATGAGGGACCTTGAAACGTCAAGGATATGTCGGTGAGCGAGTGAAAGGAATAAATATACGATATGGTAACCGCTTGTAGGAAACGGTAAAGTAGTGTAAATGAGCAGAATAATTAGGGAATAGAGATATCGTGTCCTCATATAAACAATCCAGGTTGCGGTTACATCAAAGTTCCTTTTGGACTTTCCCCTGGCGGTTTCGTATTCCGGACAATGGCTTCCACGTCATCATTATCCTCTTCCTGGTACGCTTCTAGTAGGCAGAGCTGTCTGACGTCTCTTCTCAATACGCCTTTGCTTGTCCTTACCAGTGCTTGTCAAACTAGTTGGTCTTTGCTCCTGATAATTTCCTCCACAACACCCTTAGGCTACAGACCTCTTCATGGGCATAAATCAAAATTAAAACTTAATCACCATGCCTAAGATGGATTTCAGTTAACCACATCAACATATCATATTCAAAAAGAATGTTTAGTACCCGAACTACCAATGGACAGGACCCAGGAACGCAATAGGCAATCAGCTATGGTAAAAGCCAGCAGCAAAATGGGACAAGTTCAAGTTCAGTTGGGACCGGAACGATAGGATAATCCCGTGAATGTTCCTTCTTTTGCGTATCGTTGGATCGGGAATTGACAGGTCTGCTTGAGATGTTGAAAAGCCTAAAACAAAGACCGCATCACACCCTGTCCAACCAATTACTGCCCACATTTTCCTGCCCAGCAGTCCCTGCAGGGCCGGTTTATGTGAAGTAAAAGAGTGAAGGGTAAGCTAAGAAAAGAAGAGGAGGAATGTCAGCTAAATAATGATAATACCAAGGTGAGAAGAAAATTAAAAAAGAACGAAAGGAAAGTTGAAGATACAAGTCGGTTAGGAGAAGGGGAAGGTTTGGTACTGCCACCCTAGAGCATCTAACTGACGCTCGAAACCCTCTACCGTAGACTCCCTAATCACGTGCGCCGGAAGCGAGTTCCAACGTTCAATAACTCGACGCGACAAGCGAGTTTCCGTCCTTACCCGGTCAGAACGCTGTTTGTGCAGCTTCAACGGGTGACCTCGGAGACTAGGCAGCTTGGCGGGACTAAATAGCCAGGACAAATCTGGACCGATCTTACCCGTTAAGATACGGTAAGTGAGAATCAAGTCTCCTCTAATTCTGCGGTAGTGCATTGAGTACATACCCAAGCTAAGCAAACGTTCGGGATACGTTTGCCCCCGTAATCCTTGCACTAACCTTGTACCCACTCGCAAAACCCTCTCCAGTTCCATTTTGTCCCTTACAAGACAAGGTGGACAAGCCTGGATACAGTACTCTAAGTGAGGTCGCACGAAAGCTGAGAACAGCTTCACAAAGATATTGGCCGTTAGGACACCGAAGGAGCGGCGAATAAACCACATCATACGGAACCCTCTACAAGCAGCCTTCCTCCAATTTTCCCCAGAGTGAAGCAATGAGGTGTGGGTGATACCTAGATCAACCTGCTGAATGACAACAGGGAGTTCACTTCCACCAACTACATAGCGCGTGGGGGGACTAGCACCTCCAATGCGGAGGACAGAACATTTCGCCTGATTTATGGGCATCAACCATAAGGTTGACCAATCCCAGAGCCTATCCAAAGCACTCTGAAGTGCCTCAGAGCCACCAGGGATATCCACAATATTCCAGAGCTTGAGGTCATCAGCAAACAATAGCGACGGTACTCCAAGCTCCTGGGGTAGGTCATTGACATAAATTGCGAAAAGCAACGGCCCTAGAACCGAGCCCTGCGGAACGCCACTAAGAACAGCTTGTCTAAGCGAAAGGCTACGCCCCATGCGTACACACTGTTCTCTGCCCTCTAGAAAAGCAGAAACCCATTTAAGGGCGGCTCCAGATATCCCATACGATCTCAACTTCAATGAGAGTCGCTGATGTGGAACAGTATCAAAGGCTTTCGAGAAGTCAACGAAAAGCACGTCGATGGCGTGGCCGTTGTCTACTGCCTCAGCCCAGCTTTCACGAGCTACAAGCAAATTTGTCAGACATGAAAATCCCTTACGGAATCCGTGCTGGGCCGCACTGAGAAGGTTAAACTTAATCAGGTGATTCTCCACCGAATCCCTGACCAATTTTTCAAACAACTTAACTACTACGCTTGTTAAGCTGACAGGCCGGTAGTTCGCGGGCAGAACTCTGTCCCCGCCCTTAAAAATCGGACAGATGATTGCCTTCTTCCATTCAGAAGGTAAGGCACAGCTGTCGAGTGATATTGTAAACATGCATGTCAGAGGGCCACTTAGCTCAGCGGCCAATTCATGCATCAGCTTCGGATGAATTGAATCAGGGCCAGAAGCTTTGGAAGGATTTAGCCCTTGCAATAGCCTGAAGACTTGTGTCTCCGTTATGCTTATTTCAGTTAGGCAAGAATCCTCCGGAACTTTAGTGACCAGCTCAACTTGAGGTAGAGAGGCCTCATGAGAAAAGACACCAGTATACTGTTCGCTAAGTATACAGGCATTATCATAGTCGGTATGCCCATGGGTCCCGTCCGCTCGTAGTAAAGCCGGTATAGACGAGTTTGTACCGCTACGTCTCTTTACGTAAGCAAAGAACTTCTTTGGGTTTTTTACGGCTGCGTTAGCCAAATCCTCCTCGTACTGAAGACGAAGAGTTCTAAGATGATGCTTACATTTATTTCTAACCGCTCGATAGCTTTCGTAGGTGCTGGTTGATGAAGCCGCTTGGTAAGTTCGCCAGCACTTAGAGCGCTTCCTGAGCAGGTATTTACCTGTATGATCTATCCATGGAGGCTGCGCCCGTGTCACCCTTCTCTTAGTGAATGGGATGTGGGGAGCAGAGATCTCAGTGAGGTACGCTTTAAATTTCTCCCAGGCTGTCTCAACGGTGTCAGCCACGGTGATCGCACAACGCAAAACTGAAGCTTTGGCTCGTATTGCGTTAAAGTCTGCCCGCCAAATATTTGGACATGCCTCAGCGGTAGCTTGATGACACTTAGTTAGAGCACATCGAAAGGATATGCAGACATGGTCACTGGCTCCTAGAGGACAGTCGTAGGTAATATCACTTACGAAATCGTGTGACTTCGCAAAAATGAGATCCAAGGTAGACGGAATTTGGTTGCGCATATATCTAGTCGGGAGGTCCACGAACTGATGCAAAGGCAGTTGCAATGTTAGCTCAAGGAGATCCGAACCGAAAGTGCCCACCGCCGAACTGCAAGATAGATCAGCCCAGCAGACTTCAGGGAGGTTGAAGTCACCCAGTATTAGACACCTATTGGCAGCCTGAGTACGAATAAATTCAATAACCTCCCTGGAGATACTACCAGGACTTCGATATACCACTACAACTGTAAACTGAGCGGAGGAAGTGCACACAATAGCCGAGAGGGCTTCAACAGTTTGATCCGGCGACTGGAACACACAAGTCCTCAACACATCGAGTTTACAACTCACATAAAGAGCGACGCCCCCACCTTGGCGGCCAACGGAGCGATCGCATCTAAGCAGTGCGTAGCCAGGAAAACATACTTCACCGTCTGTGATATCCGGGGACAGCCACGTTTCGGTGATAGCAAGTATGTCGGGACGAGATTTGTCTACAAGTAGACCCACCTCGTGTACCTTGTTCCTTAGGCTACGCACATTACTAAGCACTACCCGAAGGAACTCGGCACGACCAGCCCTGGGTCGTACGCTACCAGGAGAGGTTCTGGTAGGGCAGAATTTGACTTCCGGCTGACCACCTGAAAACCCACAAGACGAAGGCCTTGCTCACCAGCCGCCCGCCTGCTTTTGAGGCTTTTGATGGCTTCCTTTAACTTCAGTCGATCTGCCAGTGGGAGGTCCGGCTGAACGCTGACATTACTACCCTTGAGTTTGAATGCAAAGCGCATTAACGCTTTGCGTTCCTCCGGGGTTGAGAGGACTACACGAAGTAGTCGGGGTCGCGGATTTGGCGTGTCAACAGGGACGTTCCCCAATCTGGTTAATTTCCTGATAGTGACACCGGGGAAACCAGGTGGAAGCATCTTGTTGACGCAGAGCTTGAACCACTGGAGGTCATCCAGCATGCGCTCCTTTGGAAGAGCTGCCGCGGATTCAGCAACGTTACGAAAGATAACGCTACTATCAGTAAAAGAATCACCTCGACGAGGCGTATTCACTCCACGCGTCTTCGACGCGACCTCAGTTTCGACCGGTTTGGCAGATGACACGGCGCGTTTCTTCGCCAAGTGAGCTGGAGTAATTGAGGTTGAGGTTTTATCCTCTGCCTCCAACTCCCTCACCGGTCTAGTCTTTTCAGACTTTGCGGGTGTGGCCGAAGTCGACACCGCGCGTTGCTTCGCCAATGGAACTGGGGTGATTGGAGTTGGAGTTTTGTGTTCCACCTCCAATACCTTAATGCTTTCAATACCTTCAGGCTTTGAAACAGCCTTAGGGACTTTCTTAGCCCTCTTCCTCCTGCTTTTATTGGGCCCAGGGGCAATAAGTTCGGTCACGCTTTGGACGGCTTCCAGTACGACATCAGAGGCCCCTTTTGAGGCATTCTGGACCGCTGGAACACACGACACGGTAGACATCACCTCAGTCGGATTTCCATCGACAGCAATTGAGGTTAGTTGCGTGTCTTCCTTCAATGAGCCGACATCAATAGAGACTCCCATATTTCTCATCAGTAGCTCCACTTTCCGATCAAGAGATATGAGGAAAGACCACAACTGCTGGTTACCCAGCCCGATGTTGCTCGATGTCTCCTCAGTGACCTCAAGAGGCGTAGATCGACGGCGACGGCATAGAAGACAATTGAACAGCATGCTATCGCTAGTCGAAAGCATTGCGTACTGATCAGGGCTCAAATCGGTGCAGGTCTCATGGTACCAGCAGTTGCATACATAGCACTGCATGCCACCAGACTCGTCCGTCACGGGCTTTGAGCAGCTCCCGCTGCCACATACAGCATTAGATTCGCTGATCAATGCAGCCGAAGATACATTAGCGTTGGTATTCAGTGAATCCGACATGACGCTTTCAAAGAGTGTGAAACAAGTATCAAAACGTAAAACCGACAAGCTGTTTGTTATGGTTTCGGCTGACCTACCGATGACCTGCTGCTAGCGTGCACTCTGATCAGCCCGACTTCCCAAAGCAGGAGACCGGCGTACGGCTGGCAAGTATATTTTGCTTAGCGTCCAACTAACGGTACATTCAATTTATGGCCAAATCAATAGCCCTCAGCGTAAAACGCTCTCATTGGCTGGTTCCGTCCCATTAACACCTTCCCCCGCAAAAGTTGACATAAGACTTCATTTTTGGATCCAACTGCACTCTTACGACAGGTCTCCGTAGTCGATCAGTACAGCGCCGGGTCTGGATCTTCGGTTCCTCTGAGACTTCTGTGCGGGATGCATCCGAATTGCTTTGGGTATTAGATGGCATGTCGAAACTCTCTAGTAGAATATCTAACGGTAGTAACCGAGCGCTTGTGCCCGCAGGGATGCTAGTTGGTCGCAGCTGATTGGAATGCCTGGTCCAAATCAAATTACCCACATTAACCTCATATAGCACCTGTCCAATATTTCTCCGTATCGATCCTACCACCCATTGCGGGTTTCCCGCGCGATAGTCTCTTACTAAGACACGCTGTCCGGGGTAAAAGTGGCGTGCTTGAGTTGTGTCGCTCGTTGTAGTACTGCTTCATCCGAACGTTCCTTTCTTGCTCATTAGTACACCTCGGAGTTAGCAGGGAATTCACAGTACGGAGTTTTCTTCCCATTAATGCTTCTGCCGGCGACAGCTGGTTTGGTACTTGGGGATTTGAAGTTGATCTGTACACGAGCAAAAATGTATCAAGTATCTCCTGTGTGGTTCCTTCCCCCCGCATCTTTAGTAGCGATCGCTTAAACGTGTCGACGAAGCGCTCTGCTTGTCCATTTGACTGAGGGTGAAACGGTGGCGACCGTAGATGCGTGATACCATGCTGTGCGCAGTATTCGGCAAATTGGGAAGAAGTGAACTGAGAACCATTGTCAGTGACCAAGGTTTCTGGTATTCCGTGTTGACTGAAAAGTCTCCTCAAAATGTTAATTGTTGCACCACTTGTCGCACGCTCCATACAGAAGACCTCAGGCCATTTGCTATAGGAATCAACAACTATTAGGTACTGCTGACCGTTTAGGGGACCAACGAAATCAGCGTGCACGCGTTCCCACGGTTTTGTTGCCAACGGCCAGGAAGCTAAGTCAGCTTTTCTCGGTGCCTTACTAGCAAGCGCGCATCTGGGACATGACTTTACTAGTTGCTCGAGTTCCGAATCAATGTTTGGCCAGTAGACAAAACTCCGAGCAATGCTTTTCATTCTGTTAACTCCAGGATGTGCCCGATGAAATTGCTGAAGGACTCTTTGGCGAAGTTCTTTGGGTATGACAATTCTCTCGGCCAAAAGTAAACACCTAAAGCGCGAAGCAGGATCGGTACGCTTTAGAACAAATACGCGGATATAAGGCCAACCTCCGGTGAGTGGAGAACACCAAAGGTAACGCTAGGAAAAATTTATTAAGTGGGCGAAAGGCTATCTAGTGCTAAAAATAAGGCACCGAAAGATAGCTAGCTAGGGAAAGGTGTGGTCGCGTGCGCGGAGAGCAAAGATGGCCGCGGAGCCGAGGAGCGTCGCGCCGTTCGAAGGCGGATGCTATGTTGACTCAAACAAACGCGAGCAACGTTCAAACAGGCGAGCGGCTAATTTTGCTATGTACATCGAGAAAATATAATTTTGTGATTTTGTAATATTTTACGCAGCATGCGGCAGCCAAACAGGGGAATCTCCAGGTCACTACACAGCCCCCCTCTTAGAAGGGAACCGTAGGTGACCCTTCGATCTACGTGAGGACTGTCCGTCGCCGGCCAGCCTTCTGCGAGACCAGGCGGTGAAACCTGATGCAGCTGCTGGGGGAGAACCAATGCGATCGGACGCTAGGGGGGCTCCCACCCGTGTCCTCCCTACAGGTGCCAAAAACACAAAATGGGGGGAAATGTTCGTAACGTTCGAGTGCGTAGTGTCACAGCACATGATGTTTGAGCACGTAGTGTCCGAAAACGTAACGTTCGATTGTCGTTGAACGTCCGCGTGTCGGGGATATGAAAAAGAAGCGGAAACGCGGAGTGTCAAACAAGTGCGAGCGACAGAGCTAACAAAAGGCGATAGCACTTACCGAGTGCGCTAAGCGAATAAAGCGAGAACCATTTTGTGTTTTCAAAACGATTTTCTCCTTTTTTGGGTTTTCAAAACGTCTTTGCGGTTTTTGGGGTTTTCAAAACGCTTTGCAAATTTTTTTGGGTTTTCAAAACGTTTTTGTTGGGCGGGTTAGGCCACAAGCAAAAAGGAAGCGGGAAAAGAAGAATGAAAAGAAGACTAATCATTTAATCGCGCTGGCCAATGAACCCGCCTACCTGACCTAGTCGATTTCGGACGTTCGGTCGGAGGCGCTGTCGATCCAGCAGTTCTGTCGGATGAGGAAGCTTTCGGCTTGATGGAATCGGAAGGAACTGAGTAGGAAGGGTTAGTCGGAGAATGCTTCGCAGCATCGGAATCAGGCGTGTCGTCGACCATTGGCTGTGTTGACTCGTCCGAAGGTGGACGGGAGTCATCGTCGATCTCAGGTTCCACATGGGCAACCTTGAGACGGTCGATAGAGACGGTTTCACGTTTACCGTGGCGGTCGATAACGAATACGCGGTCCTTACGTTGAAGAACCTTAAATGGACCTTCGTAGGGTCGTTCGAGTGGTCTGCGTAGACCATCGACTCGAAGGAAAACGTGAGTGCAATGCAGTAGATCTTGTGGAACGAACGATTTACGTCGTTGTTCTCGCACGTCGGTTGCTTTAATATGGCGCATGCTCGTGGCTAACTGCCGAGCGTAATTCGCGTCGTAGCGAGGTGTTCTAGGGTTTTCAGAAAAGAAGTCCCCAGGTAGTCGAAGAGGTTGTCCATATACCAATTCGGCGCTGGACGTGTGCAAATCAGCTTTAAGAGCTGATCGGATACCAAGTAGCATCATGGGCAGTGCTTCGGTCCAGCTTAGTGCATTAGCGGCACCAAGTGAGGCCTTCAGCTGTCGGTGGAAACGTTCCACCATGCCGTTGGATTGCGGGTGATAGGCGGTAGTCCGGATGCGTTGACATCCGAGGACTTTGAGAAGATCGTTGAAAGTCGAGGATTCGAACTGCGGACCGCGGTCGGTAGTCACGGTGGCTGGACAGCCATGTGAAGCGACCCAGCGCTCAACAAAAGCGCGCGTTACGGTGTCCGCGGATACGTCGGGTATAGGTACTGCCTCGGGCCAACAGGTGTATCGGACGATCATGGTCAGAATGTAGACCATTCCTCTGGATGGTGCCAAGGGTCCAACTACGTCGAGATGGACATGGGCGAAGCGAGCTGAGACTTGCGGAAAACGACCAAGCGGGGCGGACACGTGCCGCTGTATCTTGGCCTGCTGACACGTTAGACAACCGCGTGCCCAGCGCTTAAGATCGCGTTGCATTCCGGGCCAAACGTATCTCTCGGATATGAGCTTGATCGTGGCTCGGATGCCTGGATGAGCGATGTTATGAAGTGTGTCAAAAAACTAGACGTCGAAAGGTTTCTGGAACGACGGGTCGAGGTCGTCCAGTAGAAGTATCGCACAAGATTGTGCCATCAGATGACGGCAGTGGATGCGGTGTGACTCGCAGCGAAGAATCTTGTTTGACGTTCTGACAGTCAGTGTCG
This sequence comes from Dicrocoelium dendriticum, assembly GCA_944474145.2. Lineage (NCBI taxonomy): Eukaryota > Metazoa > Platyhelminthes > Trematoda > Plagiorchiida > Dicrocoeliidae > Dicrocoelium > Dicrocoelium dendriticum. The sequence continues at coordinate 25,297 of CALYDF020003735.1, forward strand.
TTTAGTTGCGCGGTAGCCATGGCAGATAAGTCGATTGCCTGGCCAGCGGTGTGGATTGCGGAGACGCGCGAAAGGGCGTCAGCAACGACGTTATTCTGACCAGAAATGTGTCGGAGGTCAGTAGAAAATTGAGCCACGAAATCCAGCTGACGAACCTCACGTGGTGAGTGTCGAGCTGATTGATTTCGAAAGGCGTAAATAAGCGGCTTATGATCGGTGAAGATAACAAACGAATTACCTTCTAAGACGTGCCTAAAATGTCGCACGGTAGAATAAACTGCCAGCAGTTCGCGGCTGAACGTGCTGTACTTGGCTTCTGCCGGTTGTAAGCGTCGGGAGTAGAAAGCGAGTGGCTTCCAGCATCCCTCAGTGAATTGCTGCAGGACGGCACCAATGGCGGTGTCCGATGCATCGACTGCAACGCTGAGTGGAGCCTTCGGGTCGAAATGGTGAAGCATAACGGCTTCGGCCAAGGCCTCTTTGCAGGCTTTGAAGGCTTCGGTTGCAGCGGGCGTCAATTCGACATTGCCGTTCTTGAGTCCACGAAGTAAGTCGGTCAATGGACTGAGCAAGTCGGCACAACGTGGCAGAAATCGACGGTAGTAGTTAATCATCCCACTAAAACGGCGGATGGCGGCCAAAGTAGTCGGAACGGGAAAGTCCTTAATAGCGCTGACTCGGTCTTCGAGCGGCCGTATGCCATGCTGGTCAATTCGATGACCAAGAAATTCGATAGATGGTTGCTGAAAGATGCATTTGTCAGCGTTGACAGTAATGCTATTAGAAGCTAACCTCTCGAAAAGCATCTTGAGGTGCTTCGCGTGCTGTTCTTCGGAAGAACTAGCTACCAAGATGTCGTCTATATAAGGATAAACAAAGTCGAGACCTCTCGTGACAGAGTCCATGAAGCGTTGAAAAGTTTGAGCTGCGTTGCGAAGACCGAACGGCATTCGCAAGAATTCGAAAAGTCCGAAAGGCGTGATGACTGCGGTTTTCGGAATGTCATCCTCGGCTACAGGGATCTGGTGGTAAGCGCGAACCAGATCGATCTTCGAGAACACACGGGCGCCACGTAGGCTAGCCGTGATGTCCTGAATGTGCGGAATGGGATAGCGGTCGGGGACGGTAGCGTTATTAAGAGCGCGATAGTCGCCACATGGACGCCAGTCTCCTGACTTTCTAGGCACCATGTGTAGAGGCGACGCCCACGGGCTCTTAGACGGGCGAATAATGCCTAGGTCTAGCATGTGCTCGAATTCGGAGCGTGCAATTTTGAGCTTGTAGGGGGTCATGCGCCTGGCTTTTGCGAACACAGGCGGACCTTTCGTAACGATCTGATGTGTCGCGGCGTCGGTTGCGGAAGGCAACGGGACGGCAGGACGGAAGACCTGCGGAAAACTATCGAGCAGCGTTTGCCCGACGGGTGAAGTAAGTTGAGTCGCGTACACGGGACTGAATGACGCGGTGTCGGTCAAAGACCCAATGACTGCGAGGTTCGTAAGACGGTCGACTAGACGGTGTCGCTTAACGTCGACGAGTAGGTCGTAATGACGTAAGAAGTCGAGACCAAGGATAGGCGTTTGAACATCCGGCAACGAGGAATATCCATTTGAAAGCGCGTCGGAGGCTGAGATTTAGAGTGCGCGAGCGTTGACCATATGCGCGGATAATGGTTCCGTTAGCTGCGCGCAATGAAATAGTCACCTTTTCGGTCGGGTCGTTTGGATCACGTGGGAGAACGCTGACTTCCGCGCCAGTATCGACGAGATAGCGAACTCCGGTTCTACGATAGGTGACGAAGAAAAGGCGAATGCGTTGACCAGCTAAGTCCTTCGCCCCTACGTG
>CALYDF020003736.1:0-27977 GCA_944474145.2 Dicrocoelium dendriticum
TCTACAGATTCCATGATTCAAAAAATGACGCAGAAATAGGCTACCGTATGCAAAAATAAACCGGAAAATATGAAAAATTAAGAGAACGAGTTCATCGGAGAAAGGTTCGATATATGCTACGCTGAGATTCTTCCGGTGTCGGGGTCACAAATTTAGCGGGTAGTTTGTACCGAGAACCAGAAGAGCGATTCGAAATGGCAGATCGGGTTGCAGGAAAACTTTTATTGGTACATTATAAGATTCCCTGTTACCTAGCTGTAAAAATCCGCCCCCGTTGACGCTCTAGCTAGGGGAACAGAAGATCAACAGCACACAGGGCAGTCGCGTGTTGCCACCGTAACGAGCGCCATGCAAAAATGGCGATGAGCAAGTCAAGCATTCGAACTCAGCAATCAGTTCAACAAACCACACCGGTCGCCCAGGTGTACAATTAACTAATTCTAGTTATCCATTTACACAGGCAAACCGGGAAATCTCCAATCTTCTACACGTTGCGCATATTATTAAGTGCCGATTTATCTGCTGCATACGGCGGGGCGGATAAGCGAAAACATGCCGCTGCTGCTGGTGCCTTCCTTCTTTCTATTCTATCTATTTCTCTTATTCCCCTTTCTTATTCCTATTGCTAAGCATCCTTCCATAATTACCAGTTTAATTGGCGGCAGCCGTGATACAACTAGAGTCACGCCATCTGAGACTACCTTCCCGCAACACGCACTGGACGCCTATGGACAACTGTCTCATCTACAGCCACCCTCTCCCATTTTCCTGTCTTCGTTTAACATTCGCACTCTAAGACATATACGTCAACAGGCTGCACTCGCACGCACGTTGGCACACTGGGCTTTAAGTAACTCAAAAATTCCCATGAAAATCTTGAGAACGAAGGACCATCTGGCGAGCAAGTGCTTACAATGATGACGAATCATTGAAATCCACTGCTCACCTGATGGTCTTTCGTTCTCAACACTGGGCTTTTCGTGCGTTGTGTGTCCAAAACTAGGATCAGTTTCCCTTACGTGGTGTTGAATTAACTACACACGGTTTATCCTCGCTATTGGTTGCATGTATCCGGAAACACTTATTCGGCTATCACAAATGAAGCTGGAGTTGGCATCATTCACATATCCAAGGCTGAGTCATGGTTAGTTGATTGGGCTCCAGTGAACGGCCGTTTGTGTGCAGCCCCTTTGATGACATCAACTAAGTTTGACTCACAAACTAGTATGAAATCTGTTTGTTTGTGATTTACAATTATGTAGATCGGATGCTACTAAAGACACCCACCACGAACTGAACACGCTGATTCACAATGCTGCGAGTTCTGACACTGTTGTTGTTGCAGCGGATATGAATGCGCAATTGCATCGCCTAAGCTCTTCAGAAGCTGAGCCACGTGGTAATTTTGGACTCAACTCCTAACAGACGAAGGACCGAGAGCGTCTGTTACAACTGGTGCGGTATACCGGCTGTTTCTAAGTAGCACCGCTTTTAGACAGAGTGGGCGCCCTCCTGTAGCCGACAAGCGATGAACCCAAATAGATTAGGTCACCATAAGTTACAAGTGGCTTGGTTCCAACCTGGGCTCCACCCCGTACCGGAGCACTTGCGTCGACCATGAACATGCCTTGGTACACTGTCGTTTTCCCAAGAACTTTACCGAGAGGCGCACCAAAGACGTCCCTCGTTTGGCAACTGAGAAGTTATCGCAGCCCTCGGTCACACAAGTCTACAAGAACACGATGTGTTCAGTTCAGTTCAGATGATCAACTATCATCTGAACACCGAAATGCGGTAGATCCAGTTGCCACGACTCATATCGCAGGCATAACGACAGCAAGATAGTAGGGCTTAAAGCCAATCGTATGTGACAAAAATGGAGGTCAGAAGGACATTAGACTGGTCAAAATGGAACGAGGATCAACAATTGGATGCAAGAAATCAAATGCCGGAGTGTCACTGATTGCGTGACTGTGCTTTATCTAATAGGGTCTCCAAACATTGGTGTGGACTATCCCGATGCCCAATCCAAGAAGACGGCACGCACTCGCCTGAAAAGACTTTCAGTCAATTTCTTCATGTCATTGTGTCATGTCATAGACCGGCCACCACGCAGTTTCACCCAATATGGTTCAGCCACGGCGTATACGAACGCTGTGAAAGCCGATCAACTGACATACGGCGGACATGGCCTAGCATACGTAAGCGATTAATACAGCATATACTCGAGGGAGACATAGCACACACAAACAAATTATTCACGTTAGTTATAAGTGAGAAACACCTCAGCTACTGTGCCGCAATACCTAAAAGAAAAAAGGGAATAAAATGCAGCTGGTGCAAGCCAGCTGAGCTACCGCTAACGGATGGGTATCGTTCCGGTAAGCCACTTGCCTGCTACTATGCAACAGAAAAAAATAATTTGCTATGCAAAATCGTGAAATGCTAAATAATGAGATCCTGGTTGGAGGTGAAGGCTAAGGGGGATGGGGTGGGAGAAAGAAACTCACAGCACGAACGCCACTGAGGTCAAATCCTAGCCAGTTCAAAAAGTGTATCCAGCCAAACGTGTTCATCGTCTTTCCGACCAAAACCATTTAGCCGAGGGGCTCCAACTGAGGCCAGCTTCGAAGTGTGAGCCTTCATTCTGCTCGACCAAGTCATCGCTTGGCCACCTCTCCTCTTCTTCCATCCACAGCCCTGCCGAGCAAACAACTCACGTCGCGGAAATCGATGGGCTGGCATGCGCAACACGTGGTCGAACAATCGGAGCCTGGTGCGTGAAATGATAATGCTGAGCGGTTCATTTCATTTTCCTGTGCCGTAATCAAGGCTTCACACATGCTGGTTGTGTACTCGGTGTTCCCACCAGATGTGAGCTAAATTGCGAAGTCACCGGTGGTCGAAGTTAACTAGCCTCTTTATGTCCGCTGATCTAAGGAGCCAGGTTTCAAAATGCTCAGCCCAACGCTCCAAGCGATTTGACAAGTTGCGGATAGGCTGTTCAGTCTCGTCACGTACAGTTTCACTACAAGTAAGTCTTCTGCGGCCCGTTTCCCGAACGATGGTTACCAAGGGCAGTGGCCATTTCCATTTATGATGCAAGATGAGGCCACCAGGATTCGCGGTCTCTCTTCAGGCTATCACGGAGTTTTGCCCGGTGCACTTTTCAAGTTCCATTGTGTTCGCTTTCAGCCGGAATATGCCGGCCAGCATCGATAAGTTGCAGAGACTGCGAAGAGGCCCAATGTCCATGTTGGCGAAGGAGACATAAGAAGGCTTCTTACCAAAAACCAACCGACAGACCTCAGCATTGCTCATCCGGTGTACCTACTAGACATGAGCTATACTCCGCAAATATCGTTGGCCAAGCACGACCGGCCGTTTGTTATATATTTACTGCAATCTGGCCAGATCTCAGATCCATACGGTAACACAGGCCTTATCACAGCGTTATGCACCGTACCTTTCACTGACAAGCTGATATCCCACCGTCCTCATACACGGTTGAACTTATAGAAGGCAGTTAGAACGCACATTTTGCTATGTCAGCTGTTCCTTTCTTGTTATTATACACATATACAATAGAAGGAGAAAGGCAGACATATATATATGTATATATCTATATATATGTGCATATCTACAAAAGACATATTGTCACACTAATTAAGCTGTCAAAATCAAGACCAAGACAATCTGATTGATTTGCCCAAGAGGTTCTGTGCACATAGCACAGGTTGATAAGATTTAATTAGCAACGCTTCGCTGATTGCCAACCTTCTTGGATTCCTGTTACGTATAACAACTTGGGCGCATGATTCGGGTTCACATGGTGGCCAGTTGTCAAGAACTGCTTTTTCCAGTTTCGCCCCGGTTGCATACAAACACAGCCTAGTGAAAACGCTTTATCTGCAGGTTCAGAATAATTGTAGTCCGGAATTGCTGGAAATTGAAGAAAGGTTTTTGCATATGTCCTTAGTATCGAATGGTAATCCAGATAAGTTCATCCAAGTGCACGTCAGACGCCCAAGAGGAAACTGCCGGTGCTAGCGGCAGAGAAAATAGCTGTCCATTTGGTTCTGCCGGTCAAGGGGGATCTTGTTGCAAATGCAATCGGACACAAGCTCTGGTCCGCTCCAACGCGCACGGACACGACTGCTCAGTCGTGCTTCATGTACACTACCCGGAAACGTGTTGTTCATAACCGTCAGAGCAACTCTTCAGCTAGTTCGGTCTCATGTTGTTTATCAGTTCACCTACAGTGGCGGTGACGTTAACATTGTCAGAACTAAACGTCGGTTGACTCAGAGGTTTGTTGAATAGTGCCAAAGTGGGTGTAACAAATGATGACGCAAAAATGCGAAGCGCCCCACACAATGAACCGGAGTCCGTCATTATCTGTGGTCAAGTACCACTTGACAAACCTTTACCGTGTGAACCGGATTAATGCGTCCAATGGATTACTACTCAACAGAAACCCGATACTTCTGGCGATCAGCGAAGCGTTGCTAATTATGGCCCATCAAAATGTGCGACGTGCACAGATATTCTTGGAGGCATCAACTAGCTTGCACTCGTCTTACATTTGACAGTTTATTTTGTGTGTCAATTTTCCAGGTATATATATTTGTCTGTGTATTCTGCTTGTACTGTGTATTTGGATGATGAGAAGAAACAAAATGCTATAGCAATTTGTGTCTTTATCCGCTATGATGAAGTGGTTGAAGGTGACCCAATGTTTTACGTCTTATGGAAAACCACTCGAGCTTTGCTGGTACGTGAGGTAACTTCTTCAGTGATGTACCCACCAGAGGTGACACAGCTACCAAGTTAAGTGAACTGATCCACCAATTCCAGTGGCATTGTTGGCACCATTCCCCAGCGCGAAAATCTCCCGTGGAGTACTGAGTATACTGTCAGCTGTTCGGCAGACGGTCCCAGCGCTGTTTACACAGCCCACCTATTGTTTTCCGGAAACCACGAATTAGGTCAACTTTGCACTATTGTCAGTTTTTGGCATCAACTTGCACTAGCATTCTACACTCTAAACCTTTGACGCTACCAGGGTGTTTATTTGATATCAGCGTGCACTTTTTGATTGATACTGGTGCTTCGTGTTCTCTACTTCGCCTTGATATCGTCCACAGCCTTAGGAACGTGTGCACGGTTACCAGCTAGCAGCCTCGTGTTTCACCGCTAATGGGGTAGAGTTACGAACAGAGTTTACACTGCCAGCACGCGTCAAACTTGATGGGGTAGTAGCCACTCATAACTTTATAGCTTGTCGAAATTTGACCTGGGACGCTATTTTGGGAATGGATTTCCTCACCCGACATGGTTGTACAGTGGCACTTAAATGCGAGACCGTATTGCTGACTCATACGCCAACCGTCATTGATCATCACCAGGCCGGTCGAGGAGCCTTCACTACTGCAGCCACTTGTTCAGTAACATCGCATTTCCAAAAGGAGGTCATTGAGCCAATTATTGGACGCACCAACGTTACCACAGAAAACACTGACCAGTTAATCTCAGTGCTACGAGAGTTTGAAGAGGTGTTTTCGACAGCTGATTCTCCTGGCCGTACGAACCTAGTTGAACATGAGATTGACACCATGTCCCATCGAGCTATTCGTCAACATGCGCGCAGGTTGCCGGTTCATTACGAACCGCAGTTAGGGTCAATGATCAAAGAGATGCTGGACAAACGTATCATTAAACCTTCAACGTCACTGTGGGCGTCGCCAAACGTTTTAGTGAAGAAGCAAGACAGGACGTTACGGCTTTGTGTTGACTATCGAAAGCTTAACGAGCTAACACGTAAGTTTCATTTCAACTGCCCCGTCTTGATGCCACCTTCGATGCATTCAATGGTTCATGCTGGTTCTCTACGTTGGATTTTGCATGTGGTTATTGGCAAGTAGAAGTAAGTTGGTGTGTTCACCGACATTAGCGGATATTAGGGTACATCGGTCTCATAGCTGTCCACTTACTCAACCGCTTCAATAAATAACAATCTATTAGAAGGTAACCCAACGTTCCTTAGTAGTTGTATATCCGTTGTAGTTAGGATCGTCTACGTGGCGCCTAACGCATCAATTTGCATTTCACCTAACCTTATAATAATGACAGTTAGAAGCGGATGGACGAAGCAATGCCCACTCGAAATTTGTTGAAACATATTCTGTTATCCGGTAGGAAGCAGGACGAATGAAACGGTGCGTCTCTACAATCCAAACCAAGTGGATTTACATATATATTCTCGTGGAAATCTCTAGATTTCCATGCCTATCTCTGTCTCTAACGCTATACCTACACCAAAGCGCTTCTCATTTTATCAAGATTCGCCTTATATCAATTTGCTCCATCTAAACGGACTTGTTATGCATTCCTTTATACCCTGGTGCCTGCATATTGCTCAAATCGAATACTATCAATAGGACTGAAGTTCAATTACAACCGCATCACGCAAATATGCTACTCCCGTTCGCTTACTTCACCAAATCTAAGAGGCATTGTTGGCGAGTGGATATGTAGATGTTGCAAAGTAAAAATGATATATTTTTGATTAAAGCTTGCAGATCTACTTGAAGAAAGCCTAGATGGTTGTCCATATTGTATTTCTATGCGTCCCAATTGAAAAATAATCTCGGCAGCGAATTCGTCAGAAGTGCGAAACTTGTACTTTCGGAGAAATTACCAAATACACACCATCCCATTTTGAGCACAATATTATTGTAGTTTATCCGTATATACACAGTTCGTATTCTTGATTGCATATGCGTCAACTTTATGCAGAAGGCAACACGGGGCTTAATGCAAAACGGCAACTGAGATGGAATGCATTGTATTTGTTGCACTACTTAAAAACATCCGCCCGATGCACGATCGACACCCGGATCCGTTTGTTCAGTGATCTCCTCTTTCACAACATCCACCAGTGTATTCGTACCGTCCGCTGCTTGATGTGCAAAGTCCACATCTTCCGACCCACCTGGATTCGTTGCCTGAGCGTTGGTTTCGCGAGCTAAAGCTACCAGATCGGTTGCTTGTTCCGCCATGCCGCTGATCAGATATGGTCTGCAAAATCACAACGGAAAAGAGATTGAGTGTGAAACATTAATTAGACAAATTCCGAGTAAACATGCTAAGCCTGAATACGAAGGCCAGGTGGAAGTCAATCTGAGACAATTGTTGCAAAACCAGGTGGACTTGCTTAGTACCTAATGACCGTGTGTATAAGTTTGGAGCAGCACAAAGCGTTGGATGTCAAGTAATCACACACAATATTACTAACGGGTCGATGTGATGTAGAATTACACTGAGCAGATGCTGATTCAGCCATTGCAGTGAGAGAATCACGTATGCATTAGGCAGCAAAATGCTATACACTTGACAGATATGAACGCACATATGTGTCTTCCATCTACATGCTATCTTTCTACTTCAAATATAGGAATATTCTGTCTAAGAGTAATTATGATCATTAAAATCATTACACACCTCCAGCAGCTGATCAAAGAACGGTGTAGGATTCAATGAATTGTACCTTCTTTTATACGGCCGTTTCATTTATCACGCATGAACGACCACATACTGCACGAGTAAATGAGCATACAAGATAAATAACCCATGGTGAGCCCCACTTGTCTTGGGTAACTCAGAGGAGAGCAGCCCGTATACAATAACACGGACTAGGAAATCGCGCTAGAGAGACTACATAATGTGAGCGAGTTTAGCTAGCACGCCCTTCAAGGATAGGTAGTGTCACATGCTGTCCCGATCAACAGAATGGAAGGCGACTTTCCAGTCAAGGAAAACCACCGATTTTTGTTCATATATCGGGTCACACCGAACGTTTAAACGCCGAACGGATTTTCTCCGGCCGAGGCCTTAATGAATCGTAAGCTACGAACTCCATTTGATGCTCTTCGGCCCACAATAGAAGTTTCGGCTAAGGAACATAAATCTACTATGGGACAACAGTCATCTAAACATCGAGGGACAAGACAACGTGCGTTCACCCATGGTCAACTAGTCCTTGCACGCGACTATCGCAATGGTCATCCAAATTGGACAAAAGGAATGGTCACTAGTAGGTGGGGCAAAGTTATTTACGAGGTGCGAGTTGGATCACAATTATGGATTCGTCATGTGAACCAGCTGCGACCAATTAGGTGCATACCCGATGAAGAGAGTCACAGCCTGCCACTTGACATGCTAATTGACACATTTAACATCCCACGGTACATAGAAAACTCAGACGCACCGAAGTCTCCACCAGAGACAACCCAACAAAGGCGCCGGGCAGACCGCGCTCGCAAAACTACGGCACGTTTGCAGGTAAACCCTTGGAAGCGTTCTTACGATTGACATCTTCAAGGAGGGAGATGTTAGGGTTCGAACCAAAACCTAACCCGAATAAGACCCAGGGGTTTTGGATAGTCGAAACCAGACTGTGCCACAGAATTGTGTTCGAACTTGTACGTGCAACCAGAACACGGCACCTAGCATGTTTCAATTTGTTTGCACCAAATAGCTACATGTGAATTACACAGAGTTGGCATGTTTTTCGCCCAAAACCAGAAGAGTGTGTTTGTTTTATGCAACAAAACATTGTAATTGTTCTTTTGGCCCACACAACATGAAACAATTGTGAAAAACACATCTCCTATAAAATTGCACATGTTTCGACTATCACGGACTCTCGCGGGTTTGTGCTATTGGCATTTTTGGCCCTTGGGGTATTGTGTACTCAATACACATACGACTTGCCAGTGTCGCGTGTTCTCCCAATACCTTGGCCTCTCATTCAGGAGTCGGTGTCAACCATCGCGATTAAGTCTATCTGGTGCGAACATATCATATTTTATAGTCGATACTTTTGGAATAACAATATATTAGGATCGTCAGGCCTGATTAAACATAGCGTTATTTGATTGTATTATGCAACCACAGGAACGAGGTGGATTTACATGACGAAGCAAGCGGCTAGTTTGCCTCAAGCGAAGGGAGCTGGCGATGTTACGCCTAGGCGATTTCGCCGATACGCTAACTGGTTCATATTTGGCAGAGTTGGGGTAAACTTGTTTGACTTATTCAAAAGAAGGATTTCTTGATTGAGGAAGACATGATGGTTATGGAAATGACCGGTGTGGTTTGTTGAACTGATTGCTGAGTTCGAATGCTTGACTTGCTCATCGCCATTTTTGCATGGCGCTCGTTACGGTGGCAACACGCGACTGCCCTGTGTGCTGTTGATCTTCTGTTCCCCTAGCTAGAGCGTCAACGGGGGCGGATTTTTACAGCTAGGTAACAGGGAATCTTATAATGTACCAATAAACGTTTTCCTGCAACCCGATCTGCCATTTCGAATCGCTCTTCTGGTTCTCGGTACAAACTACCCGCTAAATTTGTGACCCCGACACCGGAAGAATCTCAGCGTAGCATATATCGAACCTTTCTCCGATGAACTCGTTCTCTTAATTTTTCATATTTTCCAGTTTATTTTTGCATACGGTAGCCTACTTCATTTTTTGAATCATGGAATCTGTAGACCTTAGGGTAGTTTCTATCCTTAGCGTTGTATCTCTCTCTCTTCCACACTTTTGGGACATGGATCCGCTTTAGTGTTTCGTCCAACCTGAATCTAAGTTATATAACCGCAGAATTACTTCCTACCACGCGAAGCATAGCAAGCTAATGTATTATCTCCCCAAGGAAATAGCAATGCAGCTTCGTGATGATATCGTTTCTCTGACAGAAAACCGCTATGAGGCTCTCAAGGGGGCCACGAATAAATAAGTTATGCCCTTTGAGAATGTTTGCCTGTAGCAGCTATACAGGGACCTGCAGTTATGCGACAATCTGCAATCAAACCCGCTACGAAAATGCAGCAAATCTAAAAAATCCTCAACCACGGACGAGACTTTACTTCACAAACTATGGCTACAGTGGCTGCCAGAAAACATGCAAGCTATTCTTGCTATCGTGAGCTCCGTTTTCCTCAAACAACAATCAGATTAAGAGGAGCGAGTTATTGAGCGATCACATCCACAAGCCGGCGCCAGCAAGATCAATGCAGTCGCGTCCCAGGCACTTCTATCACTGGCTTACAGTCAACTATAGAATCCCTGCAAACACAAGTTGCGACACTTAGTCGCCAGGTTCAACAGCTTATTATGAACCGTCGTCGTCATAGCCGATCGAAATCGCCCTTCAAACGTTCCAAATCCAGCAACAGGCAGGCATGCTGTTGTTGCAAGCAGCGCTTTCGTACTGCACCTTGTAATTGTAGCAACCATTCCAACTTTGCCGAAAAGCAGGGAAACGTTTCGGCCGGTCAGTAACGGCGACGGACGGGACCGGCCAAGATCAAAGTCGCCTCATCCGCGTTCGGATTTTAATTTCCGGCACCGAGTTTCTAGTGGTCACTGGAGCCGAATTTAGCGTTATGCCCCGTAGCCCACATAAGGTCATCTCACCATCGCCGACCAAGCTACGTGCCGCCAATGGCACACCAATCGCAACTTTCGGCGAAAGGCTGCTAACGCTTAATTTATACCAACGGCGTAGCTTTCCCTGGCCTTTCATAGTAGCAGCCGGGCATTTTGACATCATATACATAGACTTCCTTCAAGGCTTTGTCCTTATCGTGGACGCCAAAAGGAAGAAGCTTATAGACTCTAGTACACAGCTCAGTGTTATCGGGGCTAGCGCCAAAGTGGCTGCTATCAATCCCATTCGTGTCACACCTCTTGCTTCACAGCCTTTTATAGATGTTTTCAACAAATATCCTAAGCTCGTTCGCGTTCTGAACGACATGCCTCATGTGAACTCAAATATCATGCATCAGATTTGCACTAAGGGTACACCTGTTTCGGCCCGAGCTCGCAGACTAACCCCGGATAAGCTCAAATCTGCTAAGGCGGAATTCGAGCAAATGCTAACATCAAAATGGCACGTTGCAATTCTCGACCAGATTAATTGTACTTAGGTAATTCTTAAAGGTCTAGAAAAGATAATAAAGTCTATGACTTATCGGTTCCTAATCTCGAATGTCCTAATGAGCAAATCAAAACATGGCTTCAGTGAACAGCGTTCATCCCAGTCCTGCCAACTAGATTCACTACAAAACACCATAAGCTGATTCGACGCTGGTCAACAGTATATAATACAACCTGCTACGACGACCACCTGTCTGTGTTCACCACCTGCATAGTGCGACAATGCAAAATCATCCTCAAACTGTTCTCCCATGATTAGTCTCTATGCACAAAGCTATTCATGCCGAACACCTGTCCAATGTAACCAAATTTGTCGGTCCATTGAGTGGTCACCTAATAGAGGTTTCATTGTGTTAGCATATTTCTTGACATGAAAAATCCTTTGAGCAAGTGCTCTATAGTAGGATTCTGAAGAAGCTAGCGATGTATGGCATTGATGGACCTCTACTCTCTTGTTTCCTCTATACATTACTGACAGAACCCAAGAAGTCAAGACAGGCAATCACACATCATATCGTACCACGGTGCAAATTGGCGTCATTCAGCTTAGCATTCTGCTGCCACTTCCCATCCTGATGTTAATGAAATGAATTTCTAAAGTTCTTTTCTACCCTAGACCCTGCATGATAGCAGATGAATTGAATCTTGCATACACATGTACTCCCGGGAACCAGGTGTCCATCTTTCGCACCATACAGAATGGCTTGAATACAGTTAAATTTCAAAAATGAGTTACTCTGTCGAAAATAGCAATACCATCTCATGCACATGTGACATAATCGTCCAGCCGCTAACAAACCTCGGTAAAACTCTCGCGACGTATAACCACTTACGGGAATATGGGCTCCGTTAATTCAACAGACTTAACTTCTCCGAATACACTGTCATTAAATCCAAGCAAAATAATGCACTGTTTCTAAATGCTTGATGTTAATATATGCCAAGATTATCCTGCGCAAGAAATTTACAAGCCCAGTGGTAGAGTACTGCTGTATGGTATCAAGCAATGTAAATCAGTGTGGCACAGCGGCACAAGAGCGAGTTCAGCGTCCTTTCACAATTCATATCCTCTGATATATTCAGAGGTAACCGTGCCCCGAATAACGCAAATGCTGAGATAAGACACGGTTTGGATGCATACGGTAAAGCTAACCATATCGCTTGTTTTCGATGTAATTCTTAAGCGTTTCCATAAACTGGGTACTTACCACAACCACAACACCATGAATGAAGCCCTGACAGCAGGAAAATATGCAAAGTTGCAATCTCAAAGTCGCGCAACATTATACGTACAAACGCCTACCTCAATAAGCATGCATATATTTGTACTTTTCTGACACCGTCTATCAGATCATGCACGTCTACGCAAATGTTTCGTGTACAGGTAGGCAGATATATAACGGTTGCAATGACCACGAATAAAATAAAGCACGAAAACTGACCGAAATTCCATGCCCATTTCTACCAAATTCCTAACGTTACGCCATACTACGCCATACCAACATCATGGCCCCGATACCAATATGCTGGCTAAAGAGCAGTGTGCAACCGTATGCCCTTCCACATTCTTCTAAACAATGTTACACTCTTACCCTACTCGGTCACCTCGACCAAGAGGATTTTATGTCCACATGGAAATCAACGACGGAATCGAAACTAAGTCCTCGTTTACACCCATTACACCCCTGTTATATCCTCTAGTTAACCGGTCATACATATCACAATTAATCATGTCCTAATAGAAGTCTACGAAGTAGGACAACCGCGTACTCATTCGATTCTACCCGACGAGTGTTACACTGTTCCCTTACAGTGATTCTACAAACAGGGATGGGTGCTACTGCTAACTCTGCCACATGTACGCATACGCGCGCACTAGTTAAGCATTAGTCATACATGTACTACGTTATTCATTTTACGCCTCCTTAAAATGGTGTCTGAGTACCGCCTCCGATACGGATCCCGATATATGGGTAGGCCCACAGACGATCTACGAGAATAAAGGCTTGATTCCTTCTAATGTATGACGATGGCCTACGTGAAATTTTTAGATAAACAAAACTCCCTGTACCTATGCGAACTCACTGTATGCTACTAAAGGCGCCAATAATATATGTATCAGGTTTTCCCCAAAACACATTAGATTTATTAAAAATGAGCTCAGCACAGCAGTTTCCGCCAAGCGTAAGTTGTTAAAACTGTTCACCTTTCTATTGCTCCAACCAGTTCCATACCCCGTGCATGGTACGACTATTGAGAAGACATTTTCTTATGCACCAGGCTGATTGAAGTCTTGATTCCATACAAAATACGCTGGTCTATTAGTCATTCAGCATAATGAAACAACAATCAATGTAGCTTAATCCGCTTTCCTCTACAGCACATCGATTTCCATGTACTGAATTATCACTTCCCTGGAAGGACAAAGTTCACCGCAAGTCGGGGACATGCCAACAGATGAGTGACTCAAACATACTACTGCAATAATTGGCGAAGTAAAAACCAACGCATATGTGATTGATACTGCATTTCTTCATAGGTTGCTTGACTAGATTAACTGAAGCATGCTTCACCAAACTAAGATAATGCGTACCATTTGCATTTACATGGATACTCAACACATTTGTAATCTACTTGTACCACTTGTTCGGACCAACAAACTGGACCGTGTCCAGCACAGTAGAGAAATAAACAAGTACTCAATTTTTAATAAATTAAGTGGTCATTTCCATAACCAACATCTCTTCCTCAATCATGAAATCCTTCCTTTGAATCAGTCAAACAAGTTTACCCCAACTCTGCCAAATATGAACCAGTTAGCGTATCGGCGAAAATGCCTAGGCGTAACATCGTCCGCTCCCTTCGCTTGAGGCAAACTAGCCGCTTCCTTCGTCATGTAAATCCATCTCGTTCCTGTGGTTGCATAATACAATCAAATAACGCTTATGTTTAATCAGGCCTGACGCTCATAATATATTGCTATTCCAAAAGTATCGACTATAAAAAGCTTCTACCGCTTTGAATGATCATGCATTGTGATTTGTGAGCTTTTGAATTCTGATTCCATTTTTAGGTTTTCTTGCAGCAATTTTTATCTGAGTTTCACATAATGGCATCAAAGACGGACGAAATACTCCATGCAACGCATTCTCTACCGGAATCAAACTGTTAGGTGTAAATGCGGCTGTCTGCTGCGGAGTGCGATGATAAATTTTCTACACGAATAAAACTTCCCTTAACTGCGGATAAATTTGGTTCATCTTTTGAAGATTCATCTAGCCATTGGCAAAACCTTACGGTATTTTGGGAAGTATGAACATATGAAACTGGCAGAGTATCTCGTGCAATATGAAATAACCCAAAACGTCACACGAGAATCATTTATGGTGCTTGGTTTTCCTTTGGCCAAATATAATCTGGTCACATAAGGTGATCATGTGGCAGAATGATGATGCGTCCGAAAACCAGATAAACGCATTGTTTATTTCGAGAGTAGAATACAAATTTATTGTATACACAAGATAACCCATGACCTCGAATGTGATTAGCGCAGTAGAACAGTTGGTTTACTTATCTTGTATGCTCATTTACTCGTGCAGTATGTGGTTGTTCATGCGTGATAAATGAAACGGCCGTATAAAAGAAGGTACAATTCATTGAATCCTACACCGTTCTTCGATCAACTGCTGGAGGTGTGTAATGATTTTAATGATCATAATTACTCTTAGACAGAATATTCATATATTTGAAGTAGAAAGATAGCATGTAGATGGAAGACACATATGTGCGTTCATATCTGTCAAGTGTATAGCATTTTGCTGCCTAATGCATACGTGATTCTCTCACTGCAATGGCTGAATCAGCATCTGCACAGTGTAATTCTACATCACATCGACCCGTTAGTAATATTGTGTGTGATTACTTGACATCCAACGCTTTGTGCTGCTCCAAACTTATACACACGGTCATTAGGTACTAAGCAAGTCCACCTGGTTTTGCAACAATTGTCTCAGATTGACTTCCACCTGGCCTTCGTATTCAGGCTTAGCATGTTTACTCGGAATTTGTCTAATTAATGTTTCACACTCAATCTCTTTTCCGTTGTGATTTTGCAGACCATATCTGATCAGCGGCATGGCGGAACAAGCAACCGATCTGGTAGCTTTAGCTCGCGAAACCAACGCTCAGGCAACGAATCCAGGTGGGTCGGAAGATGTGGACTTTGCACATCAAGCAGCGGACGGTACGAATACACTGGTGGATGTTGTGAAAGAGGAGATCACTGAACAAACGGATCCGGGTGTCGATCGTGCATCGGGCGGATGTTTTTAAGTAGTGCAACAAATACAATGCATTCCATCTCAGTTGCCGTTTTGCATTAAGCCCCGTGTTGCCTTCTGCATAAAGTTGACGCATATGCAATCAAGAATACGAACTGTGTATATACGGATAAACTACAATAATATTGTGCGCAAAATGGGATGGTGTGTATTTGGTAATTTCTCCGAAAGTACAAGTTTCGCACTTCTGACGAATTCGCTGCCGAGATTATTTTTCAATTGGGACGCATAGAAATACAATATGGAGAACCGTCTAGGCTTTCTTCAAGTAGATCTGCAAGCTTTAATCAAAAATATATCATTTTTCACTTTGCAACATCTACATATCCACTCGCCAACAATGCCTCTTAGATTTGGTGAAGTAAGCGAACGGGAGTGGCATATTTGCGTGATGCGGTTGTAATTGAACTTCAGCCCGATTAATAGTATTCGATTTGAGCAATATGCAGGCACCAGGGTATAAAGGAATGCATAACAAGTCCGTTTAGATGGAGCAAATTGATATAAGGCGAATCTTGATAAAATGAGAAGCGCTTTGGTGTAGGTATAGCGTTAGAGACCGAGATAGGCATGGAAATCTAGAGATTTCCACGAGAATATATATGTAAATCCACTTGGTTTGGATTGTAGAGACGCACCGTTTCATTCGTCCTGGTTCCTACCGGATAACAGAATATGTATCAACAAAGTTCGAGTGGGCATTGCTTCGTCCATCCGCTTCTAACTGTCATTATTATGAGGTTAGGTGAAATGCAAAGTGATGCGCTAGGCGCTACGTAGACGATCCTAACTACAACGGATATAAAACAACTAAGGAACGTTGGGTTACCTTCTAATAGATTGTTACTTATTGAAGCGGTTGAGTAAGTGGACAGCTATGAGACCGATGTACCCCAATATCCGCTAATGTAGGTGAACACACCAACTCCGAGGTGATGATGCTTTCCTGGGCGGTCGGATTTGAGTTGTCGATAGCCATCGAGTTTCGTGACTCCACCTTCCATGTCGAGATGTACCCAACATTCTCGTAACATTATTATACCTGCCTTCGAGAATACCATTCGTTTCAATGGGCTTTCGAGAGCAACAGTTTTCACGAGAAGCGAAACGAAAATCCAACGATCGAAAATCAAACGAAAAACAAAAGAAAATCAAACGAAAACTACCATGACATAAAAGCGCACGCACACTATGCTTAGGGTACTCTCACTAAGGCTTTCCTTCGCTATGCTTCGCCACGATGCCACGCGCTACGCAGCGACGATGTCACGTCGATTGGTGATGAAACGTTTGCAACAAAATTGCCAAGATCAGCGAACAGTTCAACCGCTATCGTAACAACCTGAGCTACAAGTATTCGTTTCTGTCGTAAGTCTGGATTCCCATTGCTTGATGGAGTTTACCCTTGAATCAGGCACGTGCTGCTTTCTCCTAATATTCAACAATTTGTAGAATGATGTGCTTTCTTTTTCTGGTGGTGCGGTAGGCGACGTTCACCAAGGGGCACTGGTATCCATGCCATTTCTAACACTATTTGAGGCAATTGCATATGTGACCGTTTATATCTACCTGGGTCTGCATACAGCGATGACGGAGGTGCATGTTGCCTGACTTCATGTAATAATGGAGAAGCCTGGATGCAATAGTGCAGTATGTGCCACAGATACAACCCTGAGAGAAACCACACTATCCGACACTAGCAGATCCCCTCTGCACGTCGGTTTGCGAGTTCTCGCGGTTGTGATAGCTGACTCTACGCTTGTTCTGCCTACTTTGTCCCAAAGCAATACTTCAATTTATGCAATGGGATTCGAGTTCTGATGTAGGTAGTTCCGATGCGGCAGCTATACCAGCTGTCACACGCGCCACAATTGAGGTCAGTTTGGCATAATTCTGTGCCAGAACGACGATGAACCGTAAGAGTGGGTTGACCACACACTGTGCAGAACTAACTCGAGTCTGGTTTGAATTGCCACACTTTTACCTCCGCTTAAATTTCTATACACACTGGATGGAATCGCTTAAGTTAGTTGCTCCATGTTATCCCAATTCGATTAGCATTGGAACACGGCTTTAATCCGCGAAGAAGTTTTATCGGCGGCCGCACGGACCGCGTAGACCAGTGATTCAAAACCTGTGGGTAATTACCTGTAAAGGGGGTAAATCAAACTTGGAAGCCGAGTATGGGAAATTAGAGGAAGTGGAATACCGTTCTGTAACGAAACAAAATTAACAGTTACCTGCATCAAAGTCTCTAGCTAACCACCCAATAACTAATGATCAGTCATTAAAGACATATCATTAGTAATTGCATAGCAAAGTAGACCATTGCAGGTAATGACTGCTAATAAAGAAAGGTCGAAGACATCCAAGCAACATAGCGCAACTAGAGTGATCGCCTATCCGCTTGCTTAACCGCATGATACGTATTCGGACGGCGAGGTTTCAGCGAAAGTCCTGGTGAAATTGCAGTAACAAATGTAACGATGATGCGAAAAGTCCAATCCCGTAATCGTAGATACCCTGGCGCCGTCTACGTCGCAATCCATTACTTCCGATAGACACTCCGAAATCGGATTTTCACTGTTCACAATGACCACCAGCCAACGGTTATCGCTAGAATAGACGACAAACACCATGTCAAACTTGTCACATGGACACTGTCGCACAATTCACAGTGAGCAAATGCCATGTCCATTGCGTCCTGAATATTGTCGACTACGCACTCCGACGCTAAATGTACCTTCTACTATCTGTCTACTGACGATCATACTGCTTTGGCGCCTACTCAAAATTAAGCCGATGGACTTCAACGCACCGGCAGCCTGCTGACAATAGTCACGACCTGCGCCTCTGCCAACTACAAACAAAACCGTCACGTGTGATGCATCGACAGTTTGTCATATCTCCCTATTTCAGGGGCACTGTCTCTGAAACACTTTGCTCACGCTTGTGCCCAGCTGTTTCAAGTAAACAGTCTTCGACACGTTTCACATATATTCTCACTTTGGTATCCACACGCTCTCTTGAAACTTGTCACCGGGTGCTTCGTACGGCCAAGTTCAAACAACGGCTTCCGAAAGTGCCATCGACCTAGCGGGATTCTGGTCAGTTCATTGGACGGCCGAGACTCTCGGTTTTCCCAGGTATAGCCAGATATGACAGAGATTTCAATACATTTCCGCGGTTTCGTTTAAATCTCGGCCTACAGCGATTACTCGCTACGTGAACATGGGTTATCCCAGTAACAGGCTGCACAGGTGAGATTGCCACTTTTTCTCTCATTCGCCACGTCCATTTACCACCAGCACTGAAGTGCAACCATTACGAACGTCACCATTCCAAGCACTTAGCTACTTCATAGGCTACCCGGTATTCAATCGGTAATATATCATCCAGAAGGCTGCCCAGAATACAGTAAAACTTCAGAGGCTGACCACCTCTATTTCCTGACAACCACTATAATTTGACCGCAATATTTTCCACTGCTTGAACGTTCATCATGTTAATCTTTTGTCCAGTCCCTCGAGTGGTCAAATTCTACAGGCTTTACTGCATGCATCTTCGTCGAATTCGATCTTGGCTGAAACGGAAACATTTCGCTCGGTTTTCCACAGCAGTAAAATTGACATACGCTGTGCATCAGCAGTGCTGGTGTCTGGTAAAACACTCAATTGTCGCGTGTGTTTCGCCCTTCCCTTATCTGATTGTATACCCGATACGCCTATAACCGGATATTATTTTCCATTGCTTGGAGGTGCACCGTGTTAAACTTTGGATCCAGACCTCTGTATGTTGACAATTCAGTGGTCAACTTACACAGGCTTTATTGTAGAATCCGTGCCGAATTCCATGTTGACAGGAATGGAGACATTTCGTCCGGCCTCCTACAGCATTTAAACCGACCTACATTGTGCACCAGCAGAGGTGGTGTGAGTTACACTACCCAACTTTCGCGTTGCTTTATCCCTTCCTTCATATGATCGTATACCAGATACGGCCATAACATAAACTCTCGCTACGACCCATTTCTCCTCCGGAGTATGCCAGCAACATGCCGTCAGCTCCATGTCTATTCCTACGTCTCCGTTCGAGCCTATGCAGTGTGCCGCGATTGAAATGAGATTGGACCTTAACGTGGCTCCATGGTTCGCATGTCTCAGCGATCCATTGAGCTATGCTGGGTGGTGCATTTTACACCCTCAGAGCCACTCATACCATATTGGTCAATGATTACATGCCAGACACTCAGTCTCCTGGCTCTCCAGGTTGGGGGTTGGAGTCAGGGTGGCTCCTAATTCCTTAAAACGGAATCCCTATAATCCGCTGCCAAGCCCGCTTTCTTGCGGACAGACTTTCGGACTAAATGTTTCGCTTGAGTACCAATCGCTCATCTGTCCAGACCTGGGAATCCTGACCGTACTCTGCCCAAGCAATACAACACAAGGACCTTTTTTCAAACTATTTATTTATGCCCTGGCCGTCGCAAATTTAATCAACGTCGCCCTCTCTGCTGCGTCAAACCGGATGGATAGGTGTTCGAATGCTACTGATCAGGATTTCCAGTATGCTTATTCCCTCAATGGCGCATTTTGTTCATTATCGTCCCGCTCCAACCTCACTTCAACTTCCCTGATTTAAACCCTCAAAATATTAAATATCCCACACCCAGCCTTGATGTGTGTTTATCTCCTAGTTGCAACTCATATATAAACGCTAGCTGGCAATCCTGCCCTATCCACAAGCACATGTCTAACCAGGCGGTCAAGTCCAGTTCAACAGTTTCTATCTGAAGCCCGTCGATCCTCCCTCAGATTGATATGCCTCAGTGATGCAGCTTCGAGTACCAGCCAAGCCGGTATGAGCATTGCCGGGTGTCCTCGAGAATGAAGCTGCTGCGGCTGATTAGATCCTAATAAGTAGCCGGATGTGTGCGGTCGTCCGAAGCTTCGAAGTCGCGCGGGATCAGTACGTGTCTGTTTGTCCACTGATACGCTGCATCTGGGCGGTCAACATGGTACAGGCTCCCGTAGTGATTTCGGTGTGCGATTTCCCCAGTAGTGTGAACATGCTCGCTTGTTTCTTGCCAGCAGTAACATCTGACACAGTACCCGTCGGAGGGTGACATGACGCCCGCCAGTCTCGAACAAGCCATGGGCGCAAATCGGTCACATTGCGATCAGTTACCGCTGGATATGCTGCAACGAAACTGTCGCTCGATTTGGAGCACACGTGAGGACAATGACCATGCACTTGTATGTGTTGATCTGCGGGTGCGTGTTGGAGAACGCCCTCGACAACCCTGTGAGTGTACAGGCACCAAGCAACTGGCGAAGCCAGATGTTCGCAATGCGTATCGAAGTACGCTGGCAATCGGTTTGAGCAAGCACTCTATGAATACAATTAAAGGTCACTGCTCGCATGTTCACCAGACAATAATAGCAGCACATAAAGCATGTAGTGCGGAACTCAGGTACTGGTTGCGACGAGAACCAGTAGGTACCAATGCGGATACCAATTATACTGAATTCGGAACATTGCCGGATCCAACGCGTATTATGCAGAGCTGTAATGAAAGGGTATTCGAAAGTGAACCGAAGGCGCCATCAGTAATACAAATGGACGATCGGAAGAAACAAACAAGTATAAATTGCAATGTCACAATACTGAAGGCGTAACGGTTACGTGTTCCCTACATAGGTCTCCCCCAGGAAGTCTGAATGGGGGAAGCCTTCGATAGCGATGTCAGTGAGGAAGACAAATTGAGAACGGAAAGTTAGGGTAGCAATTGTAGTTGGTGCAGGCGAACAGAGAGGGCGCGCGTGGAGTTGGTTGGGTCCATGCTTCTTTGTTACTTGTTATTTATTATTTGGGTGCATCGGGGTGCATCGTCGGTATGCTGCCGGGGCGGGCTGGTCGGACTGCAAAAGAACTGGCTAGTCCAGAAAAATGGCCGACAGGACATTTCCTCCGCTGTAGACCCGTAGTGCACTTAGGAGGTGTCACTCACCCCACCACACTTTGGTTCACATCGATGACGAACCTCGTACCACGACGAATCCCGTATGTAGTCCATTGGAAAATCATTTCGGAAAACTCGCGGGCCAGGCTAGTCATTGACGTACCGGTAGTGGGGAATAACGTTCGCATAGAGCCAGAATGGTGAGGGCAGTTGCTTTGGGCAGGTGGGCCAGGAGATTCCGCGGTTACTCAAAGGACATGAGTTCTGGACTGCAAAACTCGGAGAGGGTGGGACGTGGACGGGACAGGCAGCATGATGCCGTTTGGAAAACGAGGCAAGCATCCAGCGCGAAATGTGTACATATTAAAAAAGGGTTTCAGTTTGTTGTCGTTTAGCAAAACGTTTGTAAATAAAATATACGGTCACTAGGAATTTTGGAAGATACGTATGTCAAAGAGAATGGCAAATGTTTGCAAAATGTAGAAAATGTACCAGGCGCTTGACCTATCTACCGCGTCGGTGGGTTGTCTGGGATTGGGGCTGGGTTGGCTGAGGGTCAAGGGTAGGGGTGTATGGGTTGCCCGGTGAAGAAGAATCAGCTGCGAGTGAGATTACCATGCGGCTACACCAGGCAACGTTGGGAGCGGACCTACGAAGAATGGCATCTGGAGACGATCGATGGACATCGTTGTTCGGTTTGGTTTAAGGTAATGCGTTTAGGAGTTCGTTAGAGAATTCTGAAGGGACCGGTGCAGGGGGCTAAATAGAGCGACGCACTGCGTCTGTGTGTAAGAAAACCTGAGTACAGGTAGAGTCCACTGCGCAATTTCACACATCTAGTTTGCTCTCGATGGAACAGTGGAAAAATGGTATATGACGGGTAAAAAATCATACACTTAACGATTCCTGCAGGTTGGCAATTGGAATACTAACAGATTGGCAAACCACATAAGTGGTTGAAGTAAGGAGCGTCAGTGAGATAAAGGTAGAAGTATAACAGTTTTAGGGGGATAAAGTGGTACGACGCAAAACTGGCTAAGATATTGTTATCGTTGGTGATGTTAGCAAATAAATTTGGAGTACTCATCGGTTCGCACAGATTTACGACCGTGAATTTGGGGTATAAATCCAAAGAGGCTGGTCAGCCTAAATACATACAAGCGTTTTCGTTCATAAAACAAAGCGCAGGGGGCTCAGTGCGACGTCCAATCGTTTTTTAAACGTATCTAATGTGGGGACACAAACAACTGAGTTTGGAAGGGCGTTCCAGGGCCCGCAGACCCGGAGGGAGAAATAGGTTCTCCGACAGTCTAGACGACTGTACTGTTGGCTCAGCTTTAAACGGTTACCGCGAAGGTTAGTGTTCGGGCTGATCTTCAAGAGGTGGCGGCATACGTGACTGGGATCGCTCAATATCTGGTACACTAGTATGAGGTCTCCACGAAGTCGCCGGTACCGTCCGCTGAACACTCCGAGTATCTCCAGTCGTTCCTGGTAAGGAGTGTGGCGCAAGCCCTTGACGATTTTCGTTGCTCGACGCTGTGGGGTTTCAAGCGCTGCAAGGTCACGTTTTAGCCAGGGTTGCCAGGCCTGGATTGCATATTCGACGTGAGGACGCACGTAGGCATTCAGCATCAAAGAGAAGATGGATGGATCCAAAATGTCGAATGCTCTGCGCAGGAGTCCAACGTGCTGGTTGCCCCTTTTAGAAGCGGAATCTGACTGTTTGGAACACCCGAGGTCTTCCTGTACCAGCACACCCAAGTCGCGTTCCTGAGTGGTGGTCTTCAGATCGTGTGCCCCAAGCATGTAGACGTGGACTTGTCGATGGCGGATATGAACAACGTGACATTTGTTCACATTAAACGGCAGGGCGTTTCTCACCGACCAATTCCAGGCCTCATTCAAGTCACGCTGTAGGACTTCATGGTCGTCCGATCGTTTTATCGCCCGCCAAACCTTGAGGTCGTCCGCGAAGAGTAGGAATTTCGACGTAATAACTCATACTAGATCGTTAATGAAAAGCAGGAACAAACGAGGCCCAAGTACCGAACCCTGCGGTACGCCGAATCCCACTCGAATCGGATCGGAAAAGGATGATCAAACTCTAACTTCTAACTGCCGTTCAGAGAGAAAGTTACCGATCCATCCTAACAACTGGTCTCCGATACCGTACTGTTGGAGTTTAATGAGCAGGATTCGATGATCCAGGCGATCGAAGGCTTTCGAAAAGTCCAAGAATGCAACATCGACTCCTGTTCCCTCATCGACAGTCTCGGTCCAGTTGTCACGAGCTATCAGCAGATTCGTCGTACATGAACGATGTTGACGAAACCCATGCTGTTCTGGCGCAATTATGCCGTAGTTTTCCAAGTATCCCATTAACGCATCTGCTATCACCGCTTCCATGACTTTGGCGATCACAGGCAGAAGCGTTACGGGGCGGTAATTGGCAGGATCCGATCGACTTCCTGCTTTGTATATGGGCGTTATTACACCTTGTTTCCACCTCGAAGGTACGATGTTCTCATCGAAACAGCGCTGAAAAATGCAGCTAGTGGTTCGGCCAAGTGGATGGCAGCTACCTGTAATGTTTTCGGGTGAATGTTATCGGCACCGGGAGAGCTGTGTGGACGCAAGGATAGCAGCTTTTGCAGCACCATTTCTGCAGTGAACGTGACGTTGGATGGGTCGGGCGTAGCGAACGCATGCGCTGATAGAAGTGGGATACGAATTTTACCGTTGACACAGACAATGGAGTGGGGGGCGAAGCGAGTTCTCCTGGAAGCGTAAGTGTTGTGTTGTTCACTAGTTCTTCTACTGCAATCCGCAGGCCAGCTTTGATGCCGCTGCGGATGCCTAGAATAACCAGTAAATATTTTCAAACAAGTCAGGGTCGGAAGTGGCAGGGAGAGATGAATTAAGCAGTCGATTAATGCGTTCTACTAGGTGTACCTCAATAAGTATGCAAATATTTGTACTTTTGTCACACTGTCTAACAGATCATGCACGTCTACGCAAATCGTTCGTGTACAGATAGGCAGATATATAAAGGTTGAAAGCACGACGAAACTATTCCGGGTAAATAGAACGAAGACTGGTGTTATTGAAGGGATTAATGGAAATATCATATCAGGTCCGTGATACCTAATGGCAGTTTACATAGAATAAGAAGAGAAAAGAGACGGAAGTTCCACGCCCATTTCTACCAAATTCCTAACATTACTCCATACTACGCCATACCAACATCATGGCCCCGATACCAATATGCTGGCTAAAGAGCAGTGTGCAACCGTATGCCCTTCCACATTCTTCTAAACAATGTTACACTCTTACCCTACTCGGTCACCT
Source organism: Dicrocoelium dendriticum (assembly GCA_944474145.2). Lineage (NCBI taxonomy): Eukaryota > Metazoa > Platyhelminthes > Trematoda > Plagiorchiida > Dicrocoeliidae > Dicrocoelium > Dicrocoelium dendriticum. The sequence continues at coordinate 24,660 of CALYDF020003736.1, forward strand.
CGACCAAGAGGATTTTATGTCCACATGGAAATCAACGACGGAATCGAAACTAAGTCCTCGTTTACACCCATTAGACCCCTGTTATATCCTCTAGTTAACCGGTCATACATATCACAATTAATCATGTCCTAATAGAAGTCTACGAAGTAGGACAACCGCGTACTCATTCGATTCTACCCGACGAGTGTTACACTGTTCCCTTACAGTGATTCTACAAACAGGATGGTTGCTACTGCTAACTCTGCCACAAGTACGCATACGCGCGCACTAGTTAAGCATTAGTCATACATGTACTACGTTATTCATTTTACGCCTCCTTAAAATGGTGTCTGAGTACCGCCTCCGATACGGATCCCGATATATGGGTAGGCCCACAGACGATCTACGAGAATAAACTCTTGATTCCTTCTAATGTATGACGATGGCCTACGTGAAATTTTTAGATAAACAAAACTCCCTGTACCTATGCGAACTCACTGTATGCTACTAAAGGCGCCAATAATATATGTATCAGGTTTTCCCCAAAACACATTAGATTTATTAAAAATGAGCTCAGCACAGCAGTTTCCGCCAAGCGTAAGTTGTTAAAACTGTTCACCTTTCTATTGCTCCAACCAGTTCCATACCCCGTGCATGGTACGACTATTGAGAAGACATTTTCTTATGCACCAGGCTGATTGAAGTCTTGATTCCATACAAAATACGCTGGTCTATTAGTCATTCAGCATAATGAAACAACAATCAATGTAGCTTAATCCGCTTTCCTCTACAGCACATCGATTTCCATGTACTGAATTATCACTTCCCTGGAAGGACAGAGTTCACCGCAAGTCGGGGACATGCCAACAGATGAGTGACTCAAACATACTACTGCTATTTAAAATGTTTTGGAAAACTGGTAGCTTGGGTTTATAATTCAATTGTTGATTTGTTCGCCGAGCTGCGAACTTGGTTTTCAAACGTTTCACTGTCATGCGAGACGGCATCATCAGTGCAAACACACTGCAGCACCACGGAGGGAAAGCAACAATAAGAGAAGCACCTATTTAAATGTTTCCAACTCAACGGATATCCACGATGCTTCATCCAAAGGTGTCTGAACGACAACAAACCAAACAGACAGTCTACACCAACGACGGAGAGATGCGTTGTTTTACCTTATATGAAGAATATATCCGAAATGGCAGCAAGACTTTTCAAACAACATCACTTCATCGTAGCACACCAACCAACTGCTACACTGAGAAAAACTCTGTCGAAACCGAAAGAGAATCTGGAAGCTCATGAGCAAAGCAATGTTGTATATAGACTACTTTGTAGAAATTGCAAAAAGGACTACGTTGGCCAAACAGGTAGAAAATTAACAACCAGATTACAAGAGCATAAAAGAGCACGCAAAAAACACTTTGCATCTATGTCAGCCTCAGCACACGGGGATGAAAAAGAACACAGCGTCGACTGGGTCAACACAGAAGTCCTGGCACGAGGTGGAACAAGAAGAGCAATGTAATTCCTGGAAGCGTGGTTCTCAACAAAAAACTCGATCAACATGCATATGGAGATTGACCCGGTTTACCAACCCCTCCGACGGAGAGAACTTAGAGAAATTACGAGACGACGCTTGAAGAGGAAACACCCAAGAGACGAACTCCGCCACGGGAAAATGGGCAGAGATCACGGGACTAAGATCGAAGCCGTCACTTTCGAAATGTCACCTGCACGCCGATCACGGGTCGACCATTCAATCAGCGAGATTACACTGCATATCTCTACGCACTGATGATGCCGTCCCGCATGACGGTGAAACGTTTGCAAACAAATTTCGCAGCTCGGCGTCACACGAGAATCATTTATGGTGCTTGGTTTTCATTTGGCCAAATATAATCCGGTCACATAAGGTGATCATGTGGCAGAATGATGATGCGTCCGAAAACCAGATAAACGCATTGTTTATTTCGAGAGTAGAATACAAACTTATGGTTTACACAAGATAACCCATGACCTCGAATGCGATTAGCGCAGTAAACAGTTGGTTTACTTAGCTTGTATGCTCATTTACTCGTGCAGTATGTGGTTGTTCATGCGTGATAAATGAAACGGCCGTATAAAAGAAGGTACCATTCATTGAATCCTACACCGTTCTTCGATCAACTGCTGGAGGTTTGTTATGATTTTAATGATCATAATTACTCTTAGACAGAATATTCATATATTTGAAGTAGAAAGATAGCATGTTGATGGAAGACACATATGTGCGTTCATATCTGTCAAGTGTATAGCATTTTGCTGCCTAATGCATACGTGATTCTCTCACTGCAATGGCTGAATCAGCATCTGCACAGTGTAATTCTACATCACATCGAACCGTTAGTAATATTGTGTGTGATTACTTGACATGCAACGGCTTGTGCTGCTACAAACTTATACACACGGTAATTAGGTACTAAGCAAGTCCACCTGGTTTTGCAACAATTGTCTCAGATTGACTTCCACCTGGCCTTCGTATTCAGGCTTAGCATGTTTACTCGGAATTTGTCTAATTAATGTTTCACACTCAATCTCTTTTCCGTTGTGATTTTGCAGACCATATCTGATCAGCGGCATGGCGAAACAAGCAACCGATCTGGTAACTTTTGCTCGCGAAACCAACGCTCAGGCAACGAATCCAGGTGGGTCGGAAGATGTGGACTTTGCACATCAAGCAGCGGACGGTACGAATACACTGGTGGATGTTGTGAAAGAGGAGATCACTGAACAAACGGATCCGGGTGTCGATCGTGCATCGGGCGGATGTTTTTAAATAGTGCAACAAATAAAATGCATTCCATCTCAGTTGCCGTTTTGCATTAAGCCCCGTGTTGCCTTCTGCATAAAGTTGATGCATATGCAATCAAGAATACGAACTGCGTATATAGGGATAAACTACAATAATATTCTGCGCAAAATGGAATGGTGTGTATTTGGTAATTTCTCCGAAAGTACAAGTTTCGCACTTCTGACGAATTCGCTGCCAAGATTATTTTTCAATTGGGACGCATAGAAATACAATATGGAGAACCGTCTAGGCTTTCTTCAAGTAGATCTGCAAGCTTTAATCAAAAATATATCATTTTTCACTTTGCAACATCTACATATCCACTCGCCAACAATGCCTCTTAGATTTGGTGAATTAAGCGAACGGGGGTGGCATATTTGCGTGATGCGGTTGTAATTGAACTTCAGCCCGATTAATAGTATTCGATTTGAGCAATATGCATGCATCAGGGTATAAAGGAATGCATAACAAGTCCGTTTAGATGGAGCAAATTGATATAAGGC